>PVJS01033971.1:0-21847 GCA_004027185.1 Glis glis
AAAAAAACAAAAAAAACAAAAAAAAAAAAAAAAAAAAAAAAAAAAAAAAAAAAAAAAAAAAAAAAAAAAAAAAAAAAGCTATAGTTTTCTAAGCACAGAAGCAATCCAAAAGAAAACAGCATCCTTGCTGGGCATGGTGGCATTGTGACCCCAGTACTTGGCAAGATCTTGTTTACAAAATACAATATAGAGGCCGGGCATGGTGGCGCACGCTTGTAATCCCAGTACTTTGGGAGGCGGAGACCGGAGGATCCGGGTTCGCGGCCAGCCTCAGCTCTCTCTCTCTCTCTCTCCCCGTTTCTCTCTCTCTCTACTTAGTGAGGCCCTTCGCAACTTCGTGAAACCCGGTTTCAAAATAAAGTATACAAAATTGGGCCGGGGGTGTAGCGCAGAGGTAGAACGCCCCTGGGTTCAATCCCCGGTACCGCAAAAAATAAATGAATAAATAAAATATAGAAAGGGCTGGGGAGATAGCTCAGAGGCAGAACACTCTTAGGTTCAATCCCCAGTATCCCCCACCCCTAAAAAAGAAAAGAAGAAAAGAAGCATTATTTTCCCTTTATCTGAAGAATTTGAAGAAGCAGGGTTCTTATGAAGATAGCTGTTTGTAAGCCTGAAAAAGTGCTTCTAAGTTATCCTAGTTTTAATGCTCCTTAGCAGACCATAGGGCCCTGAAGAAACCCCAGAAAACTTTAGAAGCTCAGTCAGAGAACTCTGGCTAAATATGCACAATCAATGCAGCTTAAGACTTCTCTCTCCCTCGCCGGGCATGGCGGTGCACACTTGTAATCCCAGTACTTGGGAGGCTGAGAACGGAGGATTGCAGGTTCGCGGCCAGCCTCAGCACTTAGTGAAGCCTCCGCAACTTAGTGAGACCCTGTTTCAAAATAAAGAATAAAAAAAAAAAATAGGGCTGGGGGTGTAGCTTGGAGGTTCAATCCCCGGTACCACAAAAAAAAAAAAGACTTATCTCTACAAATAAACACTGTTCATGCAACTGGTGATCCCAAAAAACACTCTCCCTTGACTTGAGTGTCCAGTTAAACTGACATCACGGAGACCGGTCAAGTTATGGCAGAGACATGAAGAAACTATAGGAAAGGCTACGCTTAGCTTTTGTTTTTTATTTTAAGGTTTTATTCACTTCTGCTGCTATGGAAACAGAAAGAAATATAGCTATGACAACAAGTTTCTTTATAAAGAAACAATTTTGGCATCCTCTCTATATGGTTAAAGTCACTCTAGCCTAGAACTGCTCTAGGCAAAGTAGAGTTTGATTTAAAATCTCTGCAGCTTTCCATGAAGAGAAAAGAGTAGAGAGGTCACTGAAAATGAATGTCATTAGGGAGAAAAAACCTACACACTCACCTCAAAAACATATGTTTTGACAGAAAACCTGTCACAAGTGAACGATTTCAGGAGTAAAGCTAGCTGAAGAAGTGGCGTATGTACTGGTGGGTTTCAGACAGGCAAGGGAGCAGAAGAGCCGGGATGCAGCTCGGCGGCAGGAACTGGCCCTGGTTTGCTCCCCTGCGCTGCCAGGAGAAAGGGAAGAGGAGAGAGCGGCGGAGGCCGCGCCCTCACGGACAGGACTCCGCCTCAGCAATTTCAATCTTCTGAGGGACAGGGTCAGACAAAGGTACAATTTACTATGTGGAAACTAAGGGAGAGATTATGAAGTGCTGACTCCAGTGTCAGCAGTCCTGGCAAAGAGCTCGACTTCCCATGTCTCCATTTATTTCCCTAAAAGAACCAAGTCTCTCTCCCGGTGGGTAACTGCCCAGAGCACCTTGAGCTCGCTGTGGAGCCCGGACAGTGCTATACAGCATGGGGGAAACCATTTTCACATCACAGGGAGGAAGCATGTGAAACCATGAGACAAATTCACCAGATTTTGCCTTAAAATTAATAAGCAGGTGTGTATCACCAAAAAGGAAAAAATAATTATAGATTAGGTAGACCAATGGACTCCTTTGAAAAATACCTGAAACTAGCTTCCATTGGCTAAAGGAATACATCACTCACAATTATAAATCAAACTCTTTCCCTAAGGTATTAGTCAATTTCACAAGCTCCTAGAAACAGAGCTATCATATATACACAAAGGAAAAATTCCCCTATGCCAACTCCACACAAAACTGTCTAAGTGAATGTTCACAGAAACACCTAGAGAGGAGGGAGGGAGATGCTATACCCAAGGGCTGGCCAAAGAAACTGAGTTTCAGAAGACTGTACAGGTCATGACTAGGAGTGCCTGCGTGCCCAGCTCTACCTGTATTCCCACGAGATTCCACAGCACCACACAGCTAAAGAGGGAGATAATTTACCCATGAGTCTCACATTCACGTACCAATGAGCTCTACTATGAACTCTACTACAGCTACCGATGTTTGGTTAGACACTTATCATCTGCTTGTGTGTGTGACTGAAGACACACAGGGTGGCATCTCTGAGCCAGCTTGTGGAGGAATAAGCTTCCTGTGGGCGATGAATGGCGCCTAAGTGACTGGAGTGCATAGGATGAAGTCACTAACGCCTATGTAGAGAGCGGGGCGCAGTGGCACCAGGCCTGGAGTCCCAGTACTTGGGAGGCTGAGGCAGGAGGATCACAGGTTCGCGGCCAGCCTCAACAACTTGGTGAGGCCCTGTTTCAAAATAAAAAATAAAAAGGGCTGGGGGGGGGTCTTAGAGGTAGAATACCCCTGCATTCAATCCCCAGTACCACACCAGAAAAAAACAAAAATAAGCCAGATGTGGTGGTGCATGTTTGTAATCCCAGTACTTGGAAGGCTGAGACAGGAGGATCACAAGTTCGAGGACAGCCTCGACAATGTAGCAAGACTCTCAGCAACCTAGTGAGACCCTGTTTCAAAGTAAAAAATAAAATAGGGCTGGGGGTGTGGCTCAGAGGTAGAACTCCCCTGGGTTCAATCCCCAGTACCAAAACAAAACAAAACAAAATTCTACCTATAATAACTGAACCTTGTTTGAGAAATGAAGGCAGACCGTGTGGTACTTCACTGCTGAGAAACAGACATGGGAAGTAAGGAATCCCCCCACACACCTTCAACTCCCTCTTACAGGCACAAAGGCCTGTGCTGACGGACCTGCGAGTGAAGCACTACCAAGACACGAGCAGAGCTCTGTGAAGACACCGCCGCCACACTTACGAAGCAGGCCGGTCTTGCCTCAGGTCGATGGTGAAGACGACGGCATCTTCACCTGCAGACAGGAACGTGCAGGGGGAGTCTGGTTCCAGAGCCAGCTGGAGGGGACAAGAGGCAGGATGAGAGGTGGTCTAGTTCATTCCATTTACCTCCAGGAAGGACTGCACTCAAAATGTCGGAGCCAAAGAAAATGGCGACCTTTTTTGTTGCAGAATCCTAGGAAGGGAAATAACTTAAGCCTGCTATTTTTTCTTTTCTTTTCTTTTTTTTTTTTTGCGGTACTGGGGATTGAACCCACGGGCATTCTACCTCCGAGCTACATCCCCAGCCCTATTTTTTATTATTTATTTTGAAATAGGGTCTCACTAAGTTGGGGAGGGCCTCACTAAGTAGCTGAGGCTGGCCGCGAACCCGGATCCTCCGGTCTCCACCTCCCAAGTACTGGGATTACAAGTGTGCGCCATCACGCCCAGCTAGGCCTGCTTTTATTTTGTGTGCACTATTCATAGCCTGTTTATTCTATACATGTCAAAAGAATAGATAGTGTACTATTCTAATTAAGTCCCGAAGGGATCTGGACAGAGACACCACAGGAAAAACATCAAACATTAGTTCATTTTCAGCCGGGTGTGGTGGCGCATGCCTATGATGCCAGTGCTTGGGAGGTTGAGATAGGAGGATCACAGGTTCGAGGACAGCTTCAGCAACTTAGGGAGATTCTCAGCAACCTAGCAAGACCCTGTTTCAAAACAAATAATTAAGAAAGGGCTGGGGGTGTAGCTGGGAGGTAGAATGCCTCTGGATTCATTCTCAAAGAAAACGGGCCCCGCATGTCTAGGCATGGCGAGGCGCAGTCCTGGGTCTCCCTCCCTGCACCGTAGTTCTGAAGGGAGGGAGTGCGAGCTGGCAGCAGGCGTAAGAGTCAGAGGTGATTTCTTATTTCCTGAGCCATGCAGAGGGTTTGTAAAGACAGGCCCATTCTCTCTTTCTTTTTTTAACCATCCTCTTTTGATGGCATGAAAACACAATGCCTGCCCTGAGGCTGAGACGCTCTGAGTCCTCACTGGCTGCCACCAAGACTATTTGGCCTCTATTTCCAGCTTGGAATAAGCTTCCAGAAATAGTGCCATTTGTGAGCTGAAAGTTGGAGCGCTCGCATGTGAGGATGCAACAGCGGCACCTTGGAACTGTTAAAATGCTCTAGAAACCATCAGAGTGAACTTCAGGGGTTTGGGAGGTGTGGGAGACTTTGATGGTCTCCAAACCAAGCATGGCTCAACTCAGGGGTGAGGTACAATCAGCTGACTCTATGAGCACATGACCCAGGGGTTGGTCTCCCAGATACTCATCTTCCAAGAAGCCTGGGCCACTGCTTTGCTCTCTCTTTAACTACATATCTTAGGACTGAAAGAGGTGAGGCAGGTGACCACGACGAAGGGGACACAACAGGCAGAAAAAAGGGATGATGTTGGCTGAAATCCACAGAGGATTTAAACTCCAAAACACTGTGGGGTTTTTTTGTTTTGCTTTTTTGCAGTGCTAGGGACTGGACCTAAAGGCAAGCGCTTTACCACTGAACTGCATCCCCAACCATTTTTATTTTGTGACAGGGTCTCGCTAAGTTACCCAGGTTGGACTCAACCTTGCGATCCTCCTGCCTCAGTCTGGGATTGCAGGCATGTGCCACCACGCCCAACCTGGATTCACAAACCTTCCTTACCTTGTGGGACGCTCCCTTGTGCTGGGCCACACGCTTCGTGTTCTTACAGCACTGTGTGGCAGACAGTTCTGCAACCCGCACCTGCCCATCACGGGCGCACATGGCCAGGGTGGAATCACCACTGTTGGGGAGGAACTTGGCCTGGGGTGTGAAGAATAAACAAAGGAACACACACAAGATTAAAGAGGTGAATTTGAGGGAAAACTGTGACGACGACCCCAGTTCACCCTCTTTTCTTGCATGAGTTAGATGTAACTTTCCTACTCTTGAATGGCTGGACAGGACCAATAAAGATAAAGAGAAGAAACTCCCTCTGATGTAAAAGAGGATTTGGTTGGCTCTGAAAAGTTGAACTGGTACATGATTCGGTGCTAAGGGGAGCTAGGACTGAACCTAATAGGGGAGAAAAGTAAGGAATAAAGAAGATAAGCCTCTCTTGATTCAGGAATCAAACATAAATTTGTCACAAAGGAAAAGACACCAGGAGGAATGTTGGGAAGGAGAGATCATGCTCAGGGATGGACCATAGGCAGGATGGGGCGAGTACAATCTCCATGGAGTAGCAGTATCCCTAGTTTTCATCAAATGCTATTAAGTGCTAGGCTCCCATTGGTTTGGTTGTCGTTGTCTTTGTGGTGCTGGGGATGGAAGCCAAGGTCTTGCACACTCGAGGCAAGCGCTCTACCACTGAGCTACACCCCAGTCTATCCAGTGTTATTTCATCGTCATGACCCTATGTGTTATTAGTGCCATATTACAGATATAAAAACTTAAAATACAGGCTAAGTAACTTGCCCAAGCTCACAAAGCTACTAAGTGTTAGGATTTGACTGTAGGCACATTGGTTCAAGAGCCTGTATTCCTGGCTGGGAGTGGTGGCACACACCTGTAATCCCAGTATAGGGGAGGCTGAGACAGGAGGATCACAGATTCAAGGCCAGCCTCAACAACTTAGTGAGACAGTGTTTCAAAATAAATAATAATAACAATAAAAAGGGCTGGGGGCATAGCTCAGAGGTAGAATGCCCCTGGACTCAATCTCCTACGCGTGGAGTACTGTGCTGCCTCCTGCCGGGTCCCAGGTGTCTACCATGATGAGGCTTCCAATGGTCCTTATGTGCAAGGAAGCAAATGTGGCCAGGCCTCTCAGTGTGCCTAAGGAGCAACGCAGTCCTGAGGTGAATGCCCACCACCGCTCACTAGCAGCTTCCGCTCACACTTGTCTACCTCATGCCTTATTCTCTCAGTGGCTGCTCCGCCTCCTTGCCTCACCTGGAAGACGTTACTTTTATGGCCACTCTCAAAGTCCAGCACCGGCTGCCGCCGCACCCAGTCCCACACCACCACCTTGAGGTCGTCGCTGCCACTGGCCAGCCAGGTGCCGCGCTGGTTGAAGTGCAGGGTGTTCACACAGCCCGTGTGGCCCTCGAGCCCGTGCTGCAGGCGGAAGCGCTGCACGAAGACTCGGGCTCCACAGGCCTCGTGCACAAAGCGGGCGCTTGAGCCCAGCTCCCGCTCCCGGAGGGCGGGCAACGCTTGCCAGCGAGGGCGGGGCAGGGCTGTCGTCTCCGAGGATACCCAGTCCTCCAGGGCCCGCTCGTCATCTGAGGAGTCCTGGTCACGGTTGGCCCGCTTGCGTTGCACTCGACGTGCCCTCGGCTGCTCTTCCTCCTCCTCCTCCTCCTCCTCCTCCTCCTCCTCTTCTTCATCTGAGCGGTCGTGCATGCGGTTGTCCTCATTGATGGAGTAATGGCCAGTGTCCTCCATGCTGTCGGAGTCCTTCTCTTCCCCTGAGCTCTCCGTGTCTGTGCCACGACTCTCTGCGCTGGTGCGGTTGGGGCCACCGTCATCCCCCGTCAAGCTCAAACTCAGGTCCGAGGCCTCTACTTCAATGCCTGAGGACGTCTCCCTCCCCTCTTCAGCCGCAGACATCTCCTCTGGACTGCTAGACAGGCTTCCTGCACAGCAGTGGAGAAGGGGCAAGTGAGAGGGAAAAATACGGAAATGGGATTAGGATAGTGATCAGAAGGATTTCCCACCACAGTCTAAGAAACCATCACATCAAAAGACCCAGCAATAAATTTCCAAGTGTTTCTACTACAAATGCTTAGGAAGAGCAGCTTCTGAGAGGAAATCTTGTAAAGAACAAGAAATTGAAAAAAGATCAAAGGCGCATACAAATAAATACATTTCAACAACAGTGAAGACGCACAGGACAATCTAAGATGGCAGTACATTCTCAAGAGGCTGAGCACTGGCTTGCTTGTTTGATGAGCATCTACTCATTGCAGCAAATAATTAAACTCACTGTAAGAAAATCTCCAGCAAGGCTGGGCGTGGTGGCGCACGCTTGTAATCCCAGTACTTTGGGAGGCAGAGACCGGAGGATCCGGGTTCACGGCCAGCCTCAGCTCTCTCTCTCTCTCCCTCTCTCATTCTCTCTCTCTCTCTACTTAGTGAGGCCTCCGCAACTTCGTGAGATCCGGTTTCAAAATAAAGTATAAAAAATAGGGCCGGGGGTGTAGCGCGGAGGTAGAACGCCCCTGGGTTCAATCCCCGGTACCGCAAAAAAAAAAGAAAATCTCCAGCAAGAGCCAGGCGTGATGGCACATGCCTCTAATCCAAGTACGTGGGAGGCTGAGACAGGAGGATCACAGGTTTGAGACCAGCCTCAGCAAGTAGTGAGATTCTCATCAACCTAGCAAGACCCTGTTTCGAAATAAAAAAAATAAAATACAGTTGGAGTTGTACTTTGGAAGTAGAACACCCCTGGGTTCAATCCCCAGTACTACACACACACCAAAAAGAGAAAGTAAAGTAAAGTAAAAAGGAAAGGAAAGAGAAAGAGAAAGGGAGGAAAGGAAAGGAAAGGAAAGGAAAGGAAAAGGAAAAGGAAAGAAGGAAGGAAGGAAGGAAGGTTCAATCCCCAGTACCAAAAATAAAATTATAAAATAAGAAGGGCTGGGGTGTAGCTCAGTGGCAGAGTGCCCTTGGGTTCAATTCCCACTGAGTTCAATCACCAGTACTGCAGGGGGAAAAAAAAGGAAGGGAAGGAAGGAGGGAGGGAGGGAGGGAAGGAGGGAGGGAAGGAAGAAAGGAGGGAGGGGAGGGGGAAAGAAAAAAATGAAAGAAAAGAAAGGCAAGTGGGCTTGAGCTTTGAGAGTGGTAAGAAGGGATAAAAATACCACACCTAGCCGGGCGTGGTGGCGCACGCTTGTCATCCCAGTACTTGGGAGGCTGAGACCGCCTCTGGGTTCGCGGCCAGCCTCAGCTACTTAGTGAGGCCCTCCGCAACTTAGTGAGATCCTGTTTCAAAAAAAAAAAAAGAATAAAAAATAGGGCTGGGGGTGTAGCTCGGAGGTAGAATGCCCTGGGTTCAACCCCCAGTACCGCAAAAAAAAAAAAAAGATACCACACCTAATAGGTCTGTGGGAGAAGAAGAAATACAACGTCAAAACTGCTAGAACTTATTATTAAAATTCTGATTAACAAGTTCGGACTTCAGAGGCCCTACCACATTAATATACAGCAAGAGGGCCCTGGCAGTCAATGATCAAGATCTACCTCAGGGGCTGGCAAATGTTCTGAAGGGGCAGATAGTAAAAATGTAAGGCTCGGCAGATCACAGGGCACTTTCAAAACTATCCAACCCATTAGCACAAAAGCAATCCACAGACACTACACAGATGAATGTGTGTGACTGTGCTCCAACCAAACTTTACAAAGACTGGTGGCAGAGCTGGGTGTAGTGGCGCACACCTGTAATCCTGGTACTTGAGAGGTTGAGGTAGGAGGATCACAGGTTCGAGGACACCCTCAGCAAGTACTGAAACTCTCATCAACCTAGTAAGATCCTGTTTCCAAATAAAAATAAAATAGGGCTGGAAGTGTAGTTCACAGGTGCAAATGCCCCTGTGCCACAGAAAACAAAAACACAGGTGGTCGGCAGGCTTTGGCTTGCAGGCTATGATCTCTTAATCCTTGATCCAAGCTAATGGCCAAACTCCAAATTAATAGTATATTTTAAGTTCCTCTAGAAGTCTGCCTATCAACTAAGCCCAGTGAAAAGGGGGGGGGAGGGGGAGGAAAAAAAAGGAAAGGAAGTCTAGTACCAGTTAGTTTGGGTGGTAACCTCCTTTTTTTTTTGTGGCACTAGGGATTGAACTCATGGCTTTGCATATGCTAAGCACGTATTCTTTTTTTTTCTGAGGTACTGGGGATGGAACCCAGGGGCATTCTATCTCCAAGCTACACCCCAAGCCCTATTTTATTCTTTATTTTGAAACAGGGCCTCACTAAGTTGCTGAGAGCCTCACTAAGTAGCTGAGGCTGGCCATGAACCTGCGACCCTCCTGTCTCAGCCTCCCAAGTACTGGGATTACAAGCATGCGCCACCACGCCCAGCTATTTTTTATTTTGAAACAGGGTCTTGCTAAGTTGCTGAGGCTGGCCTTGAACCTGCAATCCTCCTGTCTCAGCATCCCAAGGACTAGGATCACAAGCGTGCGCCCCCATGCCCGGCTTGCTAAGCACGCATTCTTTCACTGAGCTATATCCTCAGCGAAGCGGAGTAACATCATCTTTTATCTACTATCTCTATCAAACTATCATCTACCATGGAAAGAGACCTCTCGATGTAACTGGGGAATATCATCTTCTCCAAAACTCCCTTGTTCCCATCAGCAACTGGATCTTACTTTTCTCCTTTATTAAGACCATTTCCTAGGCTCAGCCCACCTAAGCATCCTTTCAGAATTCCAAACTGCTTGACTTCTCAGAAGAACATCTCTGTTATTGACCTTCTGAAAATGTCGGAACAAAAGTACCAGATAATTCAAGATGTTTCCTGTCCTGAAAACAACACAGAAAGGGTTCTCCTTCCCCACTAAAATCCAGGTCTCCACTCTCTCCGAGCAGGAGGAGGAGGACCTCGTTGATAGTAAAAATAGCTTCACACGCATTCTGGCCCGTAACTTACCATTAGCTAAGTCTGTTTTGCCATCTGTGCTGCTCCCTTTGCTGGACATCTTGAATGATGTTTGCTATCGCCAGCCTGGATTGGGGAGAGAAAGAAATGAGATAATTAGAAAACAACCTTGGAAAGACAACAAAAGGGACAAGAAGAACTGAACAAGGTACAGTCTTTGTCATTTTTATAAAAATAGCTTTTGAAAGCCGGGCATGTTGGCATACACTTGTAATCCTAACACCTGGGAGGCTGAGACAGGAGGATCCGGGTTCGCAGCCAGCCCCAGCTACTTAGTGAGGCCCTCCGCAACTTAGCGAGACCCTGTTTCAAAATAAAGAATAAAAAAAAAAATAGGGCTGGGGGTGTAGCTCAGAGGTAAAAATGCCCCTGGGTTCAATCCCCAGTACCGCAAAATAAATAAATAAATAAATAAAATAGTTTCTGAGTGTGTACTTAACAGGGCTTCTCAGTTACTGAAAAGCACATCAGACCTTTTTTCCTATGTTTAATTCCATAAAGGGACAGATTTGGGGAGGATAACTGCATCTCTTTACCTTATTCACTGAGTAGCTGGCAGTGGTCTTTCAGATGGAAAAGGAGGAACAAAAATAAAACCTGGAACCACAGGCGTGTATCAAGTGACAGGACTGGAAGCACAGAGCCTCACACAGAAAGTAAGCTAGCTGCAGCACTTCCCTGGGGCAAGAAGCTCACACGGAGCCACAAGCTCTACAAAATAGTTGTTTGCACAGTACAATGAGGTAAGTCAGATTCTGAATATCATCTTACATACAAATCAACAGAGATAGCAGAAGTCAGCCAGGTGTGATGGCGCATGCCTGTAATCCCAGTACTTGGGAGGCTGAGACAGGAGAATCACACAGCTTTGAGGACACAGCGTACAATAACTTAGCGAGACCCTGTCTCGAAATAAAAAATAAAAAGGGTTGGGGGTGTAGCTCAGTGGAAGAACGCCCCTAGGTTCAACCCCCAGTACCGCACACACACACACAAGAGATAGATAGTGGAACCAAACTCTTGGTAATCACTGAGCTTGGACTTTATGTTCACTCAGATTCTAGCTTCGTTACAGGCACAGATACTAAGGATTATAAGAAGCAGAGCTGGAACTTGAACTCAAGAGCACCTAACAGTAAGAAAGGACCCTGAGGTCTATTCCCCGCCTCCTGTCCTCACTCTTAGGACTCACAGTCACTCATCAAGGACAAACATGGGGGAGAGGGGGCATTTCCATGAAAACATCTCAGCTCATTTTATATAATGGCGAACATTATTTCACTGAATCTCACCAACTCTCGCCACACTTATCCTAACTAGGAACTGGGGGTCTCTAGCTTACTTCTTTTATGCCAGTAGAGCACATTTATTCTTCAAGGCCTCACTGCCACCTCCAGCACATTCCAAAGAGCAAAGAATAATATTATTCAGACCAGAATTTTGTTAAGCCCTTTCAGTGCATGGACAAAAGGCACTGGTAAAAGACAAAGTATGATTATGACCCCAGTGCTCGCACCCGGGCGCACTGGCCTCTCATCTCTCAACAGCCCTTTCATTCCCACAACAATCATCCCAGAAGCAGCCCGCTCGTCTCCTTACTCCCTACTCTCCTCTACAGAAACCCATGCTGCTTCATAAAGTGTCCTCTGCCAACAGCCCGCTGCCCAAACATCGCTCATGGTGGGCCACGGCGGGGCAGACACAGTGAAAGAACAGGGCTGGGTGGATTTGAGGAGAGGACACCTGGAAGCGGGATGACGGAAGACAACACCAACAGAGAGCACACGTGTGAAGCCACAGAAAGAAAAACAGAGCCAGGCGTAGTGGCGCACACCTGTAGTCCAAGAACTTGGGAGGCTGAGACAGGAGGATCAGGATCAGAGGTTTGAAGACAACCTCAGCAAGTAGTGAGACTCTAGCCGGGCGTGGTGGCGCACGCTTGTAATCCCAGTACTTGGGAGGCTGAGACCGGAGGATCCGAGTTCGTGGCCAGTCTCAGCTACTTAGCGAGGCCCTCCACAACTTCGTGAGACCCGGTTTCAAAATAAAGTATAAAAAATAGGGCCGGGGGTGTAGCTTGTAGGTAAAACACCCCTGGGTTCAATCCCTGGTACCGCAAAAAAAAAAAATAAATAAAAAGTAGTGAGACTCTCAGCAACCTAGGGAGAGCCTGTTTCAAAACAAAAAATAAAATAGGGCTGGGAGTGTAGTTCAGAGGTAGAATGCTCACTCCCCAGTGCCACAAAAACAGGGTAGCCTCCCCAAGAATAACACATAGCCGGGCGTGGTGGCACACACTTGTAATCCCGACTTGGGAGGCTGAGACAGGAGGCTCGCAGGTTCGCGGCCAGCCTCAGCTACTTCGTGAGGCCCTCTGCAACTTAGTGAGACCCTGTTTCAAAATAAAGAATCAAAAATAGGGCTGGGGGTGTAGCTCAGAGGTAGAATGCCCCTGGGTTCAATCCCCAGTACCGCAAAAAAAAAAAAAGAATATCATATAAACAACACAGATGATGAAATACAGACATCAGTGAAGGGCCGTCTGAAGAGCAGTCTGTTCTCAACACACGATGCTGTAATATATATATTTCTGTATAGCATTCCTCACACATTTGCTTTTCCCTCTTATATTAATAGTCCCTGCTTATATTCTTTAACGTCTCAGCACTATCTTCTCCCCCATGTAGAGTTTAAAGTTAATTACATTAGTTGTAAGATGATTGTACTACTTTGCTAATATTAAAACTAAGGTCATAAACAGACCACTGTATCATGTCAACTAGGAGCAGACCTGATATTTCCCCACCTCCAGAATGAAAACTGTCTGCATACCGTACTTTTCACCCCACTACTATCCACTCCCAGCTCAGAATGAAAAGCAGCTCCAGACAATCTTTCTCAAAACTGATTATCAACCTGTTCAAGAGGAGAGCCCTGGCAGCCTCTAGCATGCACATCTGCTTTTCTAGCTCCATGACCAGGCAGAGACAAAGCCGGAACTCCCACCCAGCTCTGGGAAGGGGAGGGGTGCCACGAGGCTCAGCGCACCCCCAGAGGCCACAGAGCGAGGCTCAGCACATCCCCAGAGGTCACAGAGCGAGGCTCAGCGCACCCCCAGAGGCCACAGAGTGAGGCTCAGCGCACCCCCAGAGGTCACAGAGCAAGGCTCAGCACACCCCCAGAGGTCACAGAGTAGTCTTTTGGGGAAATTGGCTTAAGGCTCCTTCAAGGGATCTTTTCTTTGGGGAAAACAGGTGACAGAATTTATTGCTAAATTCAGAAACAAAATCCTGTGAGTGCTTACGTCTGCCCCGTTCAACCACTGAGTTAATAGGCAGAAGCTTCCAAAGGTCACATGTGCAGGCAGAGTTTAGCAAAATGAGTCCTAGACTGAAAGCTACAAGCTCATTCAGGATGGTAAGCCAAGCCAGGCAGACTTTGTGCCTTGGATGAGCTACTTCATCTTCTTGGGACTTTATCTATAAAATAACAGGTCTAGTAACCCTACCCAAACTGCACCAATGTCTGAAATCTTTTCAGCGCTGCATGACACTCAAAGTTTTAGAGATCAGAGCACTTCAGATTTTGATATTAGGGATGCTCAATCAGGAAAGTCTATGCAAATATTCCAAAATGTAAAGAACTCTTGAAATGTCAAACACTTCTGGTCCCAAGCATTTCAGAAGAGATATTCAACCTGTAGTAACTCCAGAGATGACAGAGGGAAGCAGGAGTTAAAACTTCTGCATAAGGGTACTCTGGAGCAGTCGTCTCCAAACTTTATAACTTCTCTCAGTGAAAACTGTGACACAAACCTCCAATATGTGTGAATAACACATGTAGCTAATTCACATTCAATATTAATATTTTTGTGGTACTGGGGGTTGAGCCCAGGGGCATTGTGCCTCTGAGCTCCACCCCCAACCCTATTTTATTTTTTATTTGAAACAGGGTCTTGCTAAGTTGCGGAGGGCCTAAGTTGCTGAGGCTGGCCTCAAACCTTCATTCCTCCTGTCTCAGCCTCCCAAGTACTGGGATTACAGGGATGCATCCACTCCCAGCGTGGAGGATACAAACTGAAGAAGAGATTTCATCTGACTAAATGAAAACAGGTTGAGAAGTTAAAGTTTAGATGTAGATGTTGGGGATGGAGCTCAGTGGTAGAGCACTAGCCCAGGATATGTGAGGCACTGGATTCAATCCCCAGCACTACAAAAAACAAAGTTTTGATGCAGAAGGAGATCAAAGAAAAAAGACCAATCACTTTGTGTGTGTGTGTGATACTGGGGACTGAACCCAGAGGTATTCTACCTCTGAGCTCCACCCCCAGCCCTTTTTTTTTTTATTGTAAATAGGGTCTTGCTAGGTTGCTGAGGGCCTCACCAAGTTGCCAAGGCAGGCTTTGAACCTGTGATCCTGCTGCGGCAGCCTCCCAAGTGCTGGGATGACAGGTGTGTGCCACCATGCCTGGCTGCAGCAGCACTTCAATTTAAGCCTTCTTAGCCTTCAGAACTATGAGAGAATAGATCCCTGCTACAACACTGACTTAGCTGATTTTGTTATGGCAACCTGAGCTGTCTAAGACGCTGCCCCAATGAAAGCAGGTGGAGATGCGAGGACTGTGCCCAGGGCCACTCTAGAATCTCTTCCAGTCACCAGCAAATACGACTTGACTTTACAATCTGAGGTTAGGAGTTTGACCCAAACCCAACCTATATTCTTTTTTTTTTTTTTTTTTAGTACTGGGGAATAACTCCAGGCCCTTATTATTTATTTATTTATTTATTTATTTATTTATTTATTTTGTAGTAGGAATTGAACCCAGAACCCAGAGGCATTCTTCCTCTGAGTTGCACCTCCAGCCCTTTTTATTATTATGTTTATTTTTTATGTATTTATTTATTTGTTTATTTAATTTGCAGTACTAGGGATTGAACCCAGGGGCATTCTACCTTCAAGCTATACCCCCAGCCCTACTTTATTCTTTACTTTGAAACACGGTCTCACTCAGTTGCGGAGGGCCTCACTAAGTAGCTGAGGCTGGCTGTGAACCCGGATCCTCCAGTCTCAGCCTCCCAAGTACTGGGCTTACAAGTGTGTGCCACCACACCCAGCTTATTTTTTTAAATTTTGAAACAGTGTCTTGCTAAGTTGCTGAGGCTGGCCTCGAAACTGCGATCCTCCTATCTCAGCCTTCCAAGTGCTGGGATTACAAATGTGACACCATGCTGGGCTTTGTTTGTTTTGTGGCAGTACTGGGGATTGAACCCAAGGGTGCTCTACCGCTCAGCTCCATCCCAAGCCCTTTTTACTTTTATTTTGAGGCAGGGTCTTGTTAAGTTGCCCAGGCTGGCCTCAAACTTGCAATCCTCCTGCCTTGGCCTTTCGACTCTTCAAGACCTTACACGCCCAACAAATCCACTGTTTTTACTCTGATCAATTCCTACAGGAAGTTCAGTCCAGAGGCACCATGCTGGGAGCGGGAGCGCTAAGGAGCTCACTACCCCAGGTGGCTATAGGAGCAGAATGGGGTCAGAGCCACTGCCTGGACTGTAAGCACAGCCTGACCCCTGCCTAACTGAAGGGGAGAGAAGGAACAGCTGGAGGATGGGGAAGACCCAGGTATCACTGTAATCTAAGGAATCCCAGTGACCCAGTTTTATGCCTTAATAGGGCCCTAAATTTGTAGTCAACTATCTGATAAAATATTAACTAAAAGCCAAACAGAAGAGGAGTTAATAGACTGGATAAGACGACTCTGTAGAAGAGGCACCAAGCATCTCGTTTCAAATCACCAAAACTGTTTTTTCCACCTAATACTGATGAAAGATCTGCACAAGAAACCATGTTTACTAGAATAATTGTATATCCCAAAACAAAAAACTAACGACAACAGTTCAAACCTCAAGTTGCTCAATATACAAAAACTCAACTCAGAATGGATTACAGGCAGAATGGATTACATCAGCTTGACGGCAGAGCTGATGCATTACATGCACAAGGCTTGAATTCAACCTCAAGCATCCAAAACATACACACTGCAGGCGTGCCGCGCACACCTGTGATCCCAGGACTCAGGAGGCTGAGACAGGATTGCAGGTTTGTGGCCAGCCTCAGCACTCAGTGAGGGTTGCATCAACTCAGCAAGACCCTGTTTCCAAATAAAAATTAAAATAGGAAGCCGGGCGTGGTGGCGCATGCCTGTAATCCCTGTACTTGAGAGGCTGAGACAGGAGGATCACAGGTTCAAGGACAGCCTCCAGCAAGTAATGAGACTCTCATCAACTTAACAAGACCCTGTTTCCAAATAAGAAATAAAATTGGGCTGGGGGGGTGTAGCTCAAAGGTAGAATGCCTCTGGGTTCAATCCCCAGTACCAATAAATAAATAAATAATAAAATAGGACTGGGGGTGTGGCCCAGAGGTAGAATGCCCCTGGGTTCAATCCCCAGCACTACAAAAAATAACATAACATAACATAACAAATAAAATGGGACTAGTGGTAAAGCTTAGAGGTAGAATGCCCCAGGGTTCAATCCTCAGTGCCACCAAAAAAAAAAAAAAGAATTCCATACATACATAACATACATAAAAGGTCATACACTTAAATGTGTAAGTTTCCCAGAAGAAAACAAAGGAGACAATCTTTGTGACCTTGAATTAGGTAACTATTTCTTAGGATATGACAACCATAAAAGAAAAACTAATAACTTGGATGTCTCACACCGGGCGTGGTGGTGCACGCTTGTAATCCCAGTACTTTGGGAGGCGGAGACCGGAGGATCCGGGTTCGCGGCCAGCCTCAGCGCTCTTTCTCTCTCTCTGTCTCTCTCTCTCTCTACTTAGTGAGGCCCTCCGCAACTTCGTGAGACCCGGTTTCAAAATAAAGTATAAAAAAAATAGGGCTGGGGGTGTGGTGCGGAGGTAGAACGCCCCTGGGTTCAATCCCTGGTACTGCAAAAAAGAAAAATTAATAACTTGGATGTCTCAAAATTAAAATCTTGCTGGGCATGGTGGCACATGCCTGTAATCCCTGTACTTGGGAGGCTGAGATAGGAGGATTGCAGATTCGAGGACAGCCTCAGGTAGTAGTGGGACTCTCATCAACCTAGAGAGACCCTATTTCCAAATATAATATAAAATCGGGCTGGGGGTGTAGCTCGAAGATAGAATGCCTCTTGGTTCAATTCCCAGTACCACAGGAAAAAACAAATTTAAAATCTCTACTTGGGAGACAGCAGGACTGCACGCCTAAGGCCAGCCCAAGCAACTTGGTGAGTGCCTGTCTCAAAATAAAATAAAAACACAACAAACAAAAAAGAATTGGGTATAGCTCAGTGGTAGGCTGCCCCTGGTTCAACCCCCCCCCAGCACAAAAAATAAATAAATAAAACCTCTTCAGGAGACTCTGTTAAGACAATGAGAAGACAAGCTATAGACTGTAAGAAAATATCGAAGCACATTTGACCAGAGACAGTAACTAGAATATATTTTAAAACTCTTACAACTAAATAATAATCACTTGAAAAGTGCTTATAGAGGAATATAAATTAAAACCACAATGAGACCCCAGTAAATACCTATTAGAATAATTAAAAATTTTAAAGCCGGGTGTGGTGGCGCACGCTTGTAATCCCAGTACTTGGGAGGCCGAGACAGGAGGATTGCAGGTTCGCGGCCAGCCTCAGCTACTTAGTGAGGCCCTCTGCAAATGAGTGAGACCCTGTTTCAAAATAAAGAATAAAATATAGGGCTGGGGGTGGAGCTTGGAGGTAGAATGCCCCTGGGTTCAATCCCCAGTATTGCAAAAAAAGAAAAATTAAATAAGGAAAATTTGCTTTATATCAAGTACTAACAAGAACAACCAGAACTTCCATACACTGCTGGCAGAAATGCAAAATGACACAGTCTATTTGGGAAACATTTTGGCAGTGTCTTATTAAGTAAAACATAAATTTACCATACAACCCTGGAATCCTACTTCGTATCCACCTCCTTCCCCCCAAAAAAAGAAAATGTCCACACAATTTAAAAAAAAACTTATAGGTAAATGTTTTCGTAGTTTTATTTAGAATGATCAAATACTCTTCAGCTGGGTCGTAGGTAAACATACAGTGTCCGTGCACAGAATGGAATAGTACTGAGTGGTGAGATGAGCGGCAGGATCAGCAGCGACGTGGAGGCCGCAGGAGCCGGGCCAAGTGCAAGGGGCGGGCTCACAAGCCAGCAACAGAGACTCCACTGAAACAGGGCAGGGGCAGATCGACGTGGCCGGGGCTGTGGGTGGGGCTGGAACTCACTACAGGGCATGAGAAGTCTCCGGAATGACAGAAACGTTCTCCATCTCATTACAGTACTGGTATGTGGCTTCCGACCCTATTGTTTTGGTGATAACTAAAAATATCAGCTTAAAGTAGCTCAAAGTATTTCTAGCAATTATACTATTTGTATGTTTATTTACTGATTTATTTTTTGGTGCTGGAGATCCAACCCAGGGCCTAGCACATAGTAAAGACATGTCCTATCATAGCTGAGCTATATACAGCCCCAGCACTTATGTGTTTATGCTTTTTTTTAGATTTTCCTCAAGTTCATTTTTAATCTTTTGCTGAACAGAGCCTATAAAAGCTGGTCTGAAGCTGGGTGTGGTGGCGCACGCTTGTAATCCCAGTACTTGGGAGGCTGAGACAGGAGGATGGCAGGATTGTGGCCAGCCTCAGCAATTTAGTGAGACCCTGTTTCAAAATAAAAAATAAAATCGGGCTGGGGTTGGAGCTTGGAGGTAGAATGCCCCTGGGTTCCATCCCCAGTACTACAAAAAAATAAAATAAAACAATAAAACTGGTCTGATCACCCTGTCTCGCCTTGCACCTGACAGAAACACCATGTAAATAACACACTGCACCGCCTTTAATCCCTTTATTGAGAAGCGGACGCAGTCTCAGCCGAGTCTCATGACATGCGCAATCCCAGCGGCCCTCAGGCCAGTCCAGGCCTCAGTCAGCTCCTCAACCGCCCAGGTCCCGACACAAACACCCCTACTGAAATGAAAGGTTTTACAATTTCCCCTGAAACTGAAATGTGATCGCACAAAAATACTCCAATTATTAGTAAGACAGATATTTGAGAGCCATGCAGCCCCTGGCTCCTCCTGGGAGGACAGATGTCCCCTACCACTTACGACTGAGCAGCTGTTCAGGGCTGATCTTCATCCAAAGTACAAATTTGCCCTTCTAGGCCCCACAGTCCATCTGGCACCAACTACTCCTACTTTCCTCACTCCCAATTTTTGTTTTCAAGCTGAAATGGCTCGTCTTAAATTAATTTTCCTTACCTTAATATTTTTCTGCTTCACAACAAACACTTCTTCAAGCCAATTTTCTACTCTGCTGCCAGCCATACTCTTAACAGCATAATGTTTGTTAATCAGAGAACCTCTGGCACTGAAATTCTAAGGCTAACCCCAAAGAGACTGGAATTCATACTGTATAAACCATGTTTATGGGAGACAGGACTTCAGGCTATTTTCTATCAAGTAGTTGGAGGTGCTGAATATCCAACACTGTCTCTTCTGGTAGGCTGGATGGAGGGGTGAAAGAAACTCTGCATGTTTCTGATCGGGGAAATTCATCTCCATTCCTACTGTGTAAAAGATTTGACAGCACAAGGCAACCCAATTGTACAAAGGCTCTAGATCACCCATTTTGATTCAAACTATAGCCTCTGGCACCACCCAGTGGCTAGTCTGTACACAAACATGCTGGTATGCAACTACCCAGCAATACAGAAGCTACAAATACCACTATCCATAATCCCTTTTGCAGCCAGGCAACCAATTAGGAAAAATGAGTACATAGTTACAACACATGAGATACAAGTATCAGTATCTTTTTTTGTGTTTGTGGTACTGGGGATTGAAGCAGTCGCATTCTACCTCTGAGCTCCACCCCCAGCCCAATTCTTGATTCATTTTGAAACAGGGTCTCACTAAGTTGCAGAGGGCCTCACAAGTTGCTGAGGCTGGCCACAAACCTGCTATCCTCCTGTCTCAGCCTCCCAAGTACTAGGATTACAAGCATGTACCACCACGCCCAGCTAGTATCATTTTTTAAAGAGATAAAAATGTTACAGTTGAACAGAGGAAAAGATTGTTTATATTTAATTTCAGGGTGAAATGAACACTTAAATGGCCCCTGGGTTCAATCCCCAGTACCATAAAAAAATAAAAATAAAAATAACAATAAAAGAGATGGGCTTTGAAGGAAGAATGGGATTTCAATGGGTAGAGTTGGGGGTAGGGGAGACATGGAAGTCCAGAATGAGAAATAACATAAAGTTAAAAACCTGATCTATTCATGAAAATATGAGTAATCTGGTTTGGCTAGATGGTAGCTATAGTTGATTAGTTTAAAAGTATAGTCAGTAGAGGGCTGGGGGGTAAAGCCCCATGCTAGAGTGCTTGTATAGCATGTGCAAGGTCCTAGGTTTGATTCCCAGCATCAAAAAAGCAAAGAAAACAAAACAAACACACTGGGCATGGTGGCACATGCCTGTAATCCCAGTACTTGGGAGGCTGAGACAGGAGGATTGTAGGCTTGAAGCCAGCCTCAGCAATTTAGTGAGGCTGTCAACAACTTAGAGAGAACCTGTTTCAAAATAAAAAATAAGCTGGGCGTGGTGGTGCACACCTATAATCCCAGTACTTGGGAGGCTGAGACAGGAGGATCGCAGGTTCACAGCCAGCCTCAGCAAGTAGTGAGACTCTTATCAACCTAGTGAGACCCTGTTTCAAAATAAAAATAAAATCAGGCTGGGGATGTAGCTTGGCGGTGGAATGCCCCTGGGTTCAATCCCCAGTACAAAAAATAAATAAATAAAATAGGGCCAGGGGTGTAGCTTGGAGGTGGAATGCCCCTCGGTTCAATCCCCACACCACAAAAATAATCATCATTTAATAAGATAATAATAAAAGCCGCGTGTATGGTGCATACCTGTAATACCAATACTTAGGAGGCTGAGACAAGAGGATCACAGGTTCAAGGACAGCCTCAGAAATGGAGCGAGACTCTCAGCAACCTAGCAAGACCCTGTTTCAAAATAAGAACATAAAAAAGGCTGGGGGGTGTAGCTTGAAGGCAGAAAGCTCCTGGGTTCAGTCCCCAACACCACAAACAAACAAACAAACAAACAAACAAACAAAAGATGGACTAAAATGGGCAGAAAAAGAAAAGGAAACAAGTTTAAAGGCCATGATAGTTGCCAAGATTAAAGAGGGCTTGTCTTGGGCTGATGGCAGAGAGAAATAAGAGGGATCAAATGTGAAACACCATAGAGGTAAATACTATTCAGCTCTGTAAGTAGTTATGAAACTGAAAGTCAAAAAGACAAGTTTTGAGTCTGGAAATCAACTGCCACAAATGAGAAGCTGGCATGTGGGGAAAGAGATGAACCTGATTTTGAATATGTTTAAAATACAGTCTGACATGTTAGGAAGGTGGTGAGAGACCAATGTAGGTCCGGATCTTAAGAGATAAATTAGGGCCAGAAGTGCAGATTTGTGAATTATCCATACAGAGAACTTTCAAAACCAAACACCTTGCAAATTATTCTTTACTAAAAACAAATAAATAAGTACTTTAAAAAATTCTGACAAGCCAGGCATGGTGGCACAAGCTTGTAATCCCAGTACTTGGGAGGCTGAGACCGGAGGATCACAGGTTTGCAGTCAGCCTCAGCTACTTAGTGAGGCCCTCTGCAACTTAGTGAGACCCTGTTTCAAAATAAAGAACAAAAAATAGGGCTGGGGGTGTAGCCCAGAGGTAGAATGCCCCTGGGTTTAATCCCCAGTACCGCAAAAATAAAACCTCTGACAAAGCCAGGTGTAGTGGTGCATGCTTGTAATCCCAGTACTTGGGAGACCCTGTTTCTAAATAAAAATAAAATAGGGCTGGGGGTGTAGCTCGGAGGTAGAAT
>PVJS01033972.1:0-21848 GCA_004027185.1 Glis glis
ATCGAGTAGGGGTGCCTAATGGTGCACAGGTTCTGTGGCGTGGCACCGAGGATTGCGTGTGGGTCCCAGGGGGGAGCGTGTGCTCCTAGATCTCAGGTGTCCGCGCCGGGGTGTGTCCTGTTTCAGTGACAACCCAGAGTGGCGTGGGTCTTGGGTGGTGGCGCTGGAGGGTATCCAGGCTCTAAAGCGTAGCACAGAGACTCCTGGCGCAGGCCGCCGAGGTGGCGCAGAGGCTGTCAGGGTTACGCCGAGGCCTGGAGCAGAGGCTGCCAAGGTGAGGCCAAGGCTTGGGGCGGACGCAGAGGCCGCCGAGGTGATGCTGACGCTGCCAAGGTGGCGCGGAAGCCTGGTGCGGGTTCAGAGTCTGCCGAGGTGACACGGTGTGGGGGGATCCGAGGCCCGGGGCAGGCCCAGAAGATGTCAAGGTGACGCGCGTAGAGGCCGGGGTCTGGTACCTGGCGCACAAGGGTCCCGGCGAGGTGGTGCGGGGGCTTCCGGGGTGGCGCGCGTGGGCGGTCCGGTACCTGGCGCACAAGGGGCCCGGCGAGGTGGCGCGGGTGGCTGCCGGGGTGGGGCACGCGCGGGCGGTCTGGTACCCGGCCAAAGTCTTTTTAAATAAAGAGAGATATATTGACATTCCACAGCCATCTTCACAGGGACAATCTCATATCAGGTCAATGTATTTTTTTTTTCTTTAAGGAGATTCTGAGAGGGAGAAAAGAGAAGTATAAGACACTTCAAGCTTCTTTGAAACTTGAATAGAGTTGAAGAAGAAAAAAATATTCAAAACTGAGAGCAATGCCATGACTATCAAAGATTAAAAATTATATATATATTGGAACACATTGTTCCTCTGTTCTGAGAAACCACTTGAATGAGTTATTAAGTTATGCAAATGAAAAGCAGCCAATATCTATGACTCCAAGGAGAAAAACTGCTCTGCACAAGAATAGGAGAAAATCATAAAATAACAGGCTGAATTGCATTTATGCATGCTGGTTGGAGAAATTTGTGTACAATATGAATAGAGACCACTGCACCCCTAAACAGTTAGTTTCTCAAATGGCGAGTTCATTTTTTTTAAGCTAATACCAATAGAAAACCAAGAGCTAAGTGCCGTGCGGAAGGTAAAGGCACCTGATCAGAGGTGTTATGGGACTCTAACCACCAGAGGTGCTGGGTCATCACCCAGAGACCACACGGAACCCCGCGGGTCAGTGTCTTCCTACCTACTTCACAAAGAGGATGCGATCCTAGCCCTGCAGTCAAGAGATAGTTTTGGAGACGCAGGGGGTGGAAACACCGGAGAAATTGGGTTTGGGTCTTGACATTCTCATGAGCTATGACAGAGGGATGTTGCTCCTTCAGAAAACTTTGAGGACAGTGGGCAAATATTAGAGGCCTCTAGGGCAAGGAAGAAAAATTCCTACCTCTACCCATGGTGCCGACAGCAACAGGGATGATTTATGTATGCATGCAGTGCACATCATGCATCTTTCAGAAATCCCAGAAAGCAATGTTTGCAAAGGCAGAGGATTCTCAGAAGTTAATTTGTTCTCAACTTTGAAATTATTATAAAGTGGGCATTAAATACTAGTGTATCACATTTGTACTTTGAGGAACAACCCTGAGCCCTCTGGTTGGATGATTTCCCAAGTTTCCCCTGTATTAGGGTTTGAAGCAAATGGGTTTCTGTTTACTCTGATGGTAAGTCTTCAGAGGGACAAGGCATCTAATACTCAGGTGAGTCTTTAATAATTAGCCCCCTTAGCATTCCTCAGGAGAAAAGCACTCTATTTCTTTTGCCTTTGTGGCTACATTTCTGAGGCATTTTATTTTCTCAGTAACTTCCGCTTGCCCAAATCTTTCATTTTAAGTTCTAAAAAGGAAAAAATAGTGATTGTCAATATCTCTACTTATATATAAAAAGACAGTAAAGGTTTGCTATTCTCTTTTTGCTGTGCATTTAAAGAAATTTTTTTTACAAACAATGGTTCTTAAGAAGTTTTGCATATTGAATTTCATATGCTGCCATTCAATTACTATCAGAAGACACAGATGCACATAAATTCCTACATGGATCCAAAGAGCTATAACAGCAACAAAAACATTTGATGATAAGTAATGGGATTTTAAAAGCATTTATTAAAATGAATGAATAGGCTATTGAGCAATGTATTAGATGGGTAATAATCTGTGGAAGTTTGTATTTAAGAGCCTAGAATTGTTTCTTTCCACACTGTAGTGAACATCCATTCCTATGTAAATGCCAAAGTAAAGATATTAAATATACTTTCTAAATTGCACCCCCAGAAGCCTTGCTGGTGCAACCACTGAGATCCATACAGGTGTAAACGACAAGGAAAGAGTGAAGAAATGATTATGATGCTCAGTAGATTTTAAATGCCAAGATCCTAAGAGAGAGGAGGTGCCACTCTAACAAGGACTCACCACGACTGGGGAGAAGCTTATGTTTTTGTTAGAGCAGAAGTAAACTCTTACAGCAAATTCTTGACCACTGACCAAATTTTGTAAATTTGGGATAGGATATTTTGCAAGTCATTATAACTATTTAATAAAATGATGTATTTGAAGGCAAATTAAGCCTTTCTGATACCTAGTAGACAGTATCTTCATCCAAACTTTCATTGTTCAATTATTTGCTATAAAGACTTTCAAAGAGTTTTATCCTAAAGATCTGCTATAAACACTAGAGGTGTTGGGAAAGACTTCTTAACTAAAAAATCCCAGTAAAAGATAAAAATATTTAATCATGCTTTCAAAACATTGACTTACAGCAAAAGCTATCATAGAAAGTCAAAGTATTTGGGAAATAATTTTGATTTCTTTCAGATGATAAGTAAGCAGTTAATAAAGACTTCTAAAATTAATATGAGAGTCAGGGAAACCAATGGGAATATGGGAAAGGGGTGTGGACAGGAAAGCCTGGAAAGGCAATTCCAAGTGTCCTCTAGGATTTTTTTTAAGTACTGGGATTTGAATCCAGGAGCATTCTACCTCTGAGCTACACCCCACCTTATTTTTTTTTAAATTTTGAAATAGGGTCTCACTAAGTTGCAGAGGGCCTTGTTACGTCACTGAGGTGGGCCTCAAACCTGTGATCCTCCTGCCTTAGTCTCCCAAATACTGGGATTATAGGCATGAGCCACCATGCCAAGCTGCCAGCAGGCATTTTATAAGATGATTAAACCCACCAGTAGTAGGAAGAAAATGCAAATTAAATTAAAAATAAAATATTACACAGAAAGTGAAGCGTCATATGTTTTCACTCCTATATGGAAGCTAGGAAGTAATTGGGATACCAAAGGGACTTCAAATAATGGAGAAGAAACTCCAGTGGAGCCAGGGAGGTGGTCTAGGGGAAGGGGGGTGAGAGACAGGGGATCAACGAAGGAATCACTTCCATCGATTTTATGTAACATATGTGAGAATACCAATGTCAATCTCAGTACCCCATACAGGGAAGGGGAGGAATGGAGAGGGAGCCAGGGGAAGTCCACCAAGTGCTGTGTGCATGTCTGTCCCTACCACTGTGAACTACATTATGAGGTGAGACTATAATGCACCAATAAGGAAAAAAATATAAAACATCACTTATGAACCCCAGGCATGCAATAATTTAAAAGAAGCATTAAACCTATTCTGGAACAGTGGAGTTACATTTTCATATAATGCTGGTAGAAATGTACTGTTAGCTTTACATCTGACAGCAGTTAATGCAATTGAAGACATGCCTTTTGTCCTGACAATGCCATTTCAAGGAATGTTTGCCATAACAGTGAAAGCAAAAGCTGATAAAGATATATGTACAAACACATTACCGAAGCACTGTTACCACTGACAAAAGAACAGGGAGGAGAAGAAAAGTAATAATGTCACATCTGTGCCTCAAATACCATGCAGCCAACAGGAAGAATGAGTTGTTTTCTATACCAACTTACTTTGAATGATTTTCATTATAGATTATGAATAAGCAAAATAAAATACAGTGTATATAACAGAAATTTTAAATAACATCCAAGGATCCTCTATAAACACAAATATATACACATACATTCATATATACAAATATGCAAATTTCACATATGATAATATGAGTATTAAGAAAAGAATGGAATAATACACAGCAATGTGTTCCTATGAGTTAGTCAGTAGAAGAGATGATAATATAGGTGGAGATGGAAAGATTTGAGGGAGAACAGCAAAGAAAAAAGACTAGTATCGATATCCCATCTGTTAAAATAGTTCATTTATGTCTGTGTTTATATTCATAAGAAATTAGGAAATATTTAATCACTTGAAGTCAGTTGTCCCCCTTGTGAATCTCATGAAAAATGAGCACCTGTTTCTCACAAAAATTCACGTTTTCACTTGGATACAAAAATTTGCATGTAGTTTTAAGGGGATTACAGATTCCCTAAAACACATCCATGAATACCAGGTTAAGGCCATCTCAATGAAGGTGTGCCGTGTGAAGCAGGACCCATGGCTCCATGGAGTTTACTCCACCAGTTTGATACATGCAAAGATGCAGTGGCACCACTTTGCCTAAATTTCACTGGGAGAGTCAAAATAATTTTTCCATTTAAATGTGGCCTGAATGTGCTGGGGGAGCAGCTGGGTCAACCTGATGCCTTTGACCAATATGTCTATCTCCCTCACAATATTAAAATCTATACTGTTTTCGTTTATGGCAAGAGGAACTTTAAGCTTGAATTTTTATGCAAGAAAAGTTGCAAATTTCTGGGGAAATCATTCTATTGTGCTAAATTGAATGAATCTATTCTTTTTGGCAATTTAAACATAGAACCTCTGCTCAGGTTTTACTCTTTCAATTATGTGTCTTCTTCGTCTATGTGAAGATATTATCCCTCGGGCAGTACTCACCAAGAACAAGGAACCTGAGTAAACTATTTGCCATCAAGATGTCCAAGTAGAAAAGGGAATAGAGCTAACAGGCTTGGAAATACAGAGACAATCCTAAACTTTAGAGTGGAGCTACATTTTCAAGTCCAGTGTTGCCCTTTTCTAATACTCAAGTACTTCTTTCGGCTATAACATAGAAGTGCTTTTTACAAAGGACAAAGTTTTTAGAAAAGGCATCTTATGAGAGCCATGCAGTAAGACCTACTTTCAATCACAGCCTGCCAGGGGCATCAGGTACAAGAAGAGCCAAGCAGGTGGCTGCATTTTCTCCTTGCTCGTTCAGTCCTGAGGCCACCCCTGATGAAAAGTTGCTAAGTTACATGGGGACTTGGTAATGGGACTATTATAGGCAAGGCACTAAATGAGTTCAAGAAAGTCATTCATCTTATTGATTGTGCTTGCAATCTGGAGAGAATGCATTTACTTTGAGTACAATACAAATAAACTTCTGTAGCACCTTTGACGCAAATACATCCCAGGGCACTTTTCAGCCAAGTACAATACTAAAACAAGCAAGTACACCAACAGAGAAAACAGACCAGTTCAAATATATAAAATTAAAGGTTAGGTTAAATAAGACTTTAAATTGAGCATGTTGCCTTCCAGGATAAATCATATGCAAGAATGGAGAGGAAATTACACTTGCACGATCAGGTCCTGGAAGCTATCAACCTTCATCAGCAGAAAGGCTGCTGTATTGGATGATCATAGACATATCCTCCAGATATTTTATTATTGAGCTTTGAAATCTGCATTTCATAATAAGTATACGTGTTCTGTTCAAGCACTAATGAATCCACAGTACAAATTACTGTGGAAGGCATTCATTTTGAGTCTGAGTTATTTGATTTTGCTCACTTCCTTGATCCACTTAGCTAGATAATCACCACAGGTCCACTATGTGACCATAGCCCAGCTGACCATTACCCAGACACCTTTCCACAACTTCATGGCTGCCTAAAATGTGTGATGTTGGAAACAGTACTCAATATTTCCCCCTCCCCTGCTACTGAAAGCCACTGAGGAAAACCTTCAGAAGGGTGCTATTTCCTTACATTAACATTCAGTATGTTCCCACAGTCTATGGTTACACTAGTAAGCTGCTGGAGTCATTCAGAAACACACATTGGAGTAAAGACACACCTGATACATTTCAGCACACTGTGGATGCCTCACGGGCATTTGATTGTTCTGTGAAACCTATAGTTTTTCCATTTGAGGCTGTATCCTCCAGTGATCAGGTAAACTACATCTTTGCCAAACAGCATAGTATGTTGCACTTTATGCATACAGCTAATAAATACAGGAGGAATTGGTATAAGTTTTGATTGGTCTCCTTACTTAGGATGATTTAGTATTTTTTACTCGCTGTTTTATAATTCTGCAGGTTATCAAGAAATCTGTGTGTGTTGCTATATTATCTTCTATATGCTGAATGTTAACATTTTCCTGGAGAATGCCATGAATGTTAATTTACCAATGTTTGAATAGAGCCTTGAACTTGAGAGTATGTATCTGCGTTCCTAATGATATGTACATTCCTAGTAATAAGGGGTTTTGTTGTGGGTATAAGCATTGCGAGCAAATACATTATTTATGATAGAGTGATCTTATTTGCATCCAAACATTTATGGTACTAAAGGAAGTATAATCATGCATGGTTTAATGAAGGGGATACATTCTGAGAAATGTGTCATTAGGTGGTTGTCATTGTGTGAACATCACAGAGTGTACTTACACAAACCTAGATGGCATAGGTCAATCACTCTACGCAGTCTCTTGATTCAATCAAGAGACACAGTAAAAACAAGTTGTATGATCTGATGCAACCTAAGACAGCTACAGTTTTACAGTAAAGTTTTTTATTTTTTGTATTTTTATTGATGCATTGTAATTATACTTTGTAATAAAATTCAAAGTGATACAAACATACATACATACATCACTTGGTTTACTTATCTCCGCACCCCATAATAAATGCTGGTGAGGGTGTGGGGAAATAGAAACTCATTCATTGTTGGTGGGATTGTCAATTAGTACAACCACTATGTAGATCAGTATGGAGGTTCCTCAGAAGACTAGGAATGGAACCACCATATCACCCAGTTATAACACCCTTGGCATCTTTACAAAAGAATGAAATTTACAATACCATAATGATACATGCATACCCATGTATATTACAGCACAATTCACAATAGCCAAGTTATGGAACCAACCTAGGTTTCTGTCAACAGATGAATGGATAAGGAAAATGTGGCATACACACACAATGGAATTTTACTCTGCCATAAAGAACAAAATTATGTCATTTGCAGAAAAATGGATGGAACTAGAGAATACTATGCTAAGTGAAATCACCCAGTCTCATAAATTCAAGGGTCGTATGTTTTCTCTCATATAAGGAAATTTGAGAGAAAATAGGAAACAAAAGCAACTTCAGATAAATAAGGACAAAATACAGTAAACTTCTCTTAATAAGTAGAAGGAATATACTCTAAAAATAAGAAGTATGATATTATTAAATACATAAACCATTAGTGTTGTCATTTATTCTCATTAGCAAGTATGATGTGCTGTACATAATGATGTGCTATACTTTTATATGACTGTCAGTACAGTAAATTTTATATTAGTGTCACTACAAACACTGAATAATGTATTGTGCAACAACATTCTGTCAACTAGACAATAGGAATTTTTCAGCTTCATTTTAATCTTATGGGACAACCATTGAGTACCCAGTCCATCAGTGATGAAAGTGTCCTTAGGCGGCACATTCCATGTGTTATCCACAGACCATCACATTATTGACTTTCGTGTGGTTTCAAGTAACCATGTGACATCTCACTGATTCTTGATTCTGACTGGCTTCAGAATTAACCCTCTCTTGAAAGGCACAACAGTTTCGCTTGCACCATCTGAGCCCCTAAAATTTACAAATAGCATAGGTGGTTTTGTTTTCTATTACCAGGTAATGAATTACCACAAATAATGGCTTAAAATAAGGCAAACTTATTCCCTCACAGTTTCTGTCAAAAGTCTGGGCACAGTATAGTTGGATTTTCCATTCCAGATATTACCTGGCCAAAATTAAGGTATCGGCCAGTTTCTCAGCACTTACCTGGGGCCTGGGGACCTTTGCCCAAGCTCTCTAGTACTGATAAGATTCATTTCCCAGCAGCTGTCGGATCGAGGTCCTGGTTTCCTGCTGGCTGCCAGTCAGGGGTGGTTCTTCAATCAGATACCCTGCTTGCCTTTCCTGGCCCCATGACCCACTCTGTGGGCAGTTCACCCATGAGTGCTTCCTTTCTTCCAAGCTGACTGGAGCCCATTTTTCTGACATTCTCCCTGTGACCAACCATAGAAAACTATCATCTGTTGAAGGGCTTATGCAATTAGGTCAGGCCCACCCAGATAATCTCCCTGTTTTGGAATCACTGAGGGGTGGATATGATCGAAGTATTTTATTTGCATGTATGAATATATGCTGTAATGAAACCCATTATTCTGTATAATTAAAATGCACTAAGAAAAAATAAGCTAATCTGAGACTTTATAACTGCAAACTCCTTTCACAGCTATACCTAGATTAATATTGTATTGAATATCTAGAAAAAGGTTCCAGGGGCCAGGATCTTGGGGGGTTTATCCTGGAATTATTTTACTACAACCTTTAAAAACCTCTTTCTCTCTTTCTTTCTTTTTCTTTCCTTTTTTTTTTTTTTTTTGAGGCACAACCTCTAAAATAATAAGCAAGTAGGAAGGACAGGAAAGCCATTCACAGAAAGCCTGTCCCTCTATCCCCAAAGTGGCACCTTTCCATCTGAAGCATGGGGATATAAGATCTGCCTTGAAAACACTTTGTGAATTATCAAATGAGATCAAACAGGAGGGTGGGCATTCTGCTTGGGCATGATAGATGGTGTTTGGAGTGGACAGGGTGAGCCCCTGTGTGCCTGTGGTGGGCTTCAGTGAATGAGGAGGACACCAGACACCCCGCCACCCTCAGGTGCTCCAGGGTGGAGGCCTCAGTGCAGGAACCTGCCCAAAGGTCCACTATGGACCATCTGCAAACCAGAACCCTAAAGTCAACCTTCAACAATGACTAGAGTAGGCCACACTCCCCAGTCTCAAGTACTGCTCTCCTTGGACCCTTAACTGAAAAGGCTTTTTTCTTTTTTTTTTTTGCGGTACCGGGGATTGAACTCAGGGGCATTCTACCTCTGCGCTACACCCCCGGCTCTATTTTTTATACTTTATTTTGAAACCAGGTCTCACGAAGTTGTGGAGGGCCTCGCTAAGGAGAGAGAGAGAGAGAGCGAGAGAGCTGAGGCTGGCCGCGAACCCGGATCCTCCAGTCTCCGCCTCCCAAAGTACTGGGATTACAAGCGTGCGCCAACACGCCCGGCCTGAAAAGGCTTTTTTCTTGACTTTCACATAGCTGGCTTCTTGTCTCCTTTCAAACTAACTCTACAGAGCCCTTACTTGAACATCCTACTCACATAGTATGCCATTGCCTTATAGATTATGGATCTCTAACTTTGTGATACCCTGAAATCTTATATATATTCATCTCTCCCAGCAGGAAAATAAGCTCAGTAATAGACTTATTTTGTCTTTCTTGTTCATTCCGATGACAGAGTGCTCAATTAATATTGCTGAATAATTGAATGAATGAATGAATAATGCACAAGTCCACAACCCCTCCTAGGCAGATGCCACATCTGTTTACCCCTCTTTTTTGTGTCTACGGGTGAAGAAATTTGGTAACCACCTGTGTTTACATATTTCCCGTGAATTTGTCAACATCCATGGTCCTGTCCTGGACATGTGGTAGCATTTTAACAAAAATTATAAACTATTTATAAACTTTCCCTGAAGTTTTACTGTCTAGGAGCCTGGAGCTTTTTCTGAGAAGTCAGGAGATCCCACACTAATGTAGGAAAGAGAATTATACACAGTGTACAGATAAAGGCGTTGATAAAAGGCAGGCTTCCTGGTTAAATCCAGGTTTCACAACTTACTCTAATTGTGTATACTTAAGCAAGATCCTTAACATATTCGATCCCCTATATCCTCTTTTGTAAAAAGATACAAATATGCTGACATGAAAGTGTCTTCAATGTGTTCACTGGAGTATGTGTAGCAGGGTTTTTTTTTTAAGTGAAGTCTTTGCTAAGTGCCACCATGCAATTATGTTGACATTTTATATTGAGATTCTTTTTTTTTTTTTTTTTGCGGTACCATGGATTGAACCCAGGGGCATTCTACCTCCGAGCTACACCCCCGGCCCTATTTTTTATACTTTATTTTGAAACCAGGTCTCACGAGGTTGCGGAGGGCCTCACTAAGTAGCTGAGGCTGGCCACGAACCCAGATCCTCCCGTCTCCGCCTCCCAAGTACTAGGATTACAAGCGTGCGCCACCACGCCCGGCTTATATTGAGAGTCTATGTCCACATGTGCAGACTTTCAAAGGAAGTTTTTAAGAACAATCCCCATACCATTTGACTTCTCAGTCAAATTAAGGATGGAAATAAAGGTTCATGCAGGGTGGAAGAGAACATCAGTGACATTGTCTTTGGAGAGTACCATCGCTGAGTTTCCAGGCCCCGCCTTTCTGTTAGTTGACAGTTCTACCTCTCTCTGGCCTCCAGCTCCATGGGGGGCAGCAGAGAGCTTGCTGTGTCTTCCCTGCAGTGGTGGAGCGGGTGGCCCTGGGCAGCTGCGGCCCAGGGGATCTCAGGGTGAGATAATTGGCAATGGAGCACAAGGGTGTTTCTGTGCTGTGGACCCTGTCAGGTCTGACTCTCCCCCTCCTTGACCAGCTTCCTCCCTGCACACCAGCTAAAGCTGGTTAACTAACTGAGAAAGGAACAGAAGTCCACAGGAAGAAACCAGGACAAGACCAGCCAGACTGCCCCTTTCTCCGAGCGTGCTTCCAGCCTGTGGCAGCCCTGATCTGAAAGAAGAGCAGATTTGTTACTAAGTCAAGTGCAGAGTCTGAAGTTTCTTGAACTGAGTATTCTAGTTAATAAATAGATGGAGATCTTATGACAGGATTAGGAGAAGAGGTAAAGTTAAAATCACAGCAAGCCAGGCATGGTGGCACACACCTGTAATCCTAGTACTTGGGAAGCTGAGACAGGAGGGTTGCACTTTCAAGGCCAGCCTCAGCAATTCAGCAAGACCCTCAGCAATCTAGCAAGACCTTGTTTCAAAATAAAACATAAAAAGGGCTGGGAGGTATAGCTCAGAGGTAGAATGCCCCTGGGTTCAATCCCTTGTGTCAATATTTTAAAATAAAATAAAATAACAACAAAGTTACACACTGCTGTCTTGTGTAATTTTCAAGGAAAATGTACTCACTATTTTTCTAATGAAATAAAGTTTCATATGAAGAGTTAAATCATATAAGGAGAGACAGAACCAGTCTAGTAATGCAGTCTACAATGCACGGTCACTTCCTCGCCAAAAACTAATTTGATAGGAATTGCAATTGTAATGAAATGCATTTGCATTGTCTGGAACCACCACAAATTCCAAGCGGAGTTACTTATTCATCGAGAAAGAAGATTGCTCCTAGAGGCAGGGGTGTTCCTCTTCTGCAGATACTAGTGAGATGGAAGAAAGAGAAAAAGTCATTTAATTTGGATTTAATCATTTGTTAGAAACCTTTGAAAGTGGAATTTCTGAGGTTTGTCTGCAGAAAGAAGACAAATTGTGGAGGTTAAAAGAGAATGGAGTAGGGCATAATGGCGCAAGCCTGTACTCCCAGTACCTGGGAGGCTGAAGAAGGAGGATTGCAGGTTCAAAGTCTCAGCAACTTAGCAAGTCCCTCACCAACTTAGTGAAACCCTGTTTCAAAATAAAAAATAAAATAGGGCTTTGGATGTAGCTCAGAAGTAGAATGCCGCTGTGTTCAATCCCCAGACACACACACACACGCACACACACACACACACACACACACACACCAGAGAGAGAGAGAGAGAGAGAGAAGAAGAGAGGAGAGGAAGAAGGAGACGGTGGCTGTTGACATACTAGAGAAGGAAAGTAAGCAAGATCGACCACGTGAGAAGGTTGTCTGGGAGGACGGAGAAAGGTCTGTGTATAGGTGTATGGAGAAGGCAAAGAGGAAGAAACCTCTCTTCTCAGGAGCAAGAGAAAGATATAAGATGCTGATAAAAAGAAAGTAATAAAAAGAAATGAAGAGGTTTGCACTCATAACAAAAAAGAGGGGACATTTTATTTTTACAAAAGCTAGGATTATTTTACATCAGCAGCATGCTGGACATTCTACTAGCATTTGTATAAGGCTTCTCACAATAATCAGGTGACATAGGTGTCATTATGCCCATTTTAAAAGATGCCCAAACTGAGCCAGGCATGGTAGCACACACCTGTAATCCCAGTACTTGGGAGGCTGAGACAGGAGGGTCACAGATCCTAGAGCAGCCTCAGCAACGTAGAGACACTCTCAGCAACCTAGCGAGACCCTGTTTCAAAAGCAAAACATAAAAAAGGGCTGGGGGTGTAGCTCTGAGGTAAAATGCCTCTGGGTTCCATCCCCAGTAGCCCTCCCTTCCAAATGCCCAAACTCAAGCATACAAAGTTAAATTATTGACTTAAAGTCACCTTAGTGTAGCAGGTTCTAAAATTGCTACTCTTCCCTCTAACTCACTCTGATTTTTCTCTTTAATTTTAAAGAAAAAAGACCAAATAGATGTCAAAAAGTATGCTGAGAAAAAAAGAGGAAATTTAATAACCTCCTAACCAAATAATTTATATTCTTCCTAATAGAGAAGCTAAAATAATTTTCTGAGAATGTGGAAGAAACATGCAATTGAAACTTATGGGAAGTGGAGGTTGGGGATAGTCACCGTGGGTATATGCCAAAGAAGCCACAAAATGTGCATTAAAAAGTTTGATTTCTTAGCTGGGCGTGGTGGTGCACTCCTGTAATCTCAGTACTTGGGATGCTGAGACAAGAGGAGCTCAGCAATTTAGCAAGGCCCTCAGCAACTTAGTGAGACCCTGTTTCAAAATAAAAAAGTAAAATAAAATAAGGCTGGGGATGTCGCTTAGAGGTAGAATGCCCCCAGATTCAATCCCCAGTACTAAAAAAAAAAAAAAAAAAAAAAAAACACTGTTTTTTTTTTAAATCTCTGCCAGAAACTGAAAGTGTCTCTCTGTGTACAGTGCATATGCTCCTGGACAGTTTCCCTCACTTCTGTAGTCATGACATTTTTAGTCACATGCATTGGACACTCAAAACTTTTTTCTTTTTCTTCTTGATGCGGGAGATTGAACCTGGGGCCTCACACAGGCTGAGCACTGTTCTACCACTGAACTACATCTCCAGCCGCACCCAGAACTTCTTAGCTTCAGATTATGAAACTGAGGTTCAGGATTACCAAAGTTAAGTGGCATGCGTTCTTCAGTGGAACAGATTGCGCCAAGTGAAACTAAGTTATAGAGTGCTTTTTTCTTAAAAAAAAAAAAAGAATCATATACCACACTGATTTCTCATCTAGAGAAATTGATTCATTTTTTAAAGTTATTTTGAGATTGCTTTTTTAAAGGGCACAAAGCCTTCGTCAAAACATAGCCGTGTATTTTGAGGACATAAATGGTAGAACAAAATGAGATTGTTAGTTATTAACCTTCTAGTCTTTTCATTAGCCTCATCCTTCTGACTGTGAGAGAAATGGGATGCTGATAAAATGCTTTCTTTGCATTTTTACCAACCTAACAGAAGAAGTCTTTATTTAAATTATAGCACATTTCATGGGGATGGTGTTATATATTAGAAATTTATTACCCCATTTCTTCTGTAATAGCTTCATTAAATTTGGGAGGAGCTTCTCTTTTCCTTTTAAAATAAGAAGTGATGAGTTTATGAAAGAAAAATCTTTATTTTTATTGTCTATGATTTCAAATAAAGCATATTGACGATAATTATAGTATTAAATTGAATTTCAGGACAATTATTATTTTCTGAGATGAGATTGCTTATGTGGTTTTTTAAAATCAAATATCACATATTATCAATATTTTGGGAGCATTACAATAGGGTTGACAGCACTTTTAAGCAGATAGAGAACTGATCAAATGTGCAAGTTATTCCTAGCCCTGTATCTTACCAATTTTAACACATACCTTAAATGTAGAATAGTTGCTGTCTTTTATGATTTTTTAAAATATCTCCAGGCTTTTAATGAATATTCAGTATTTTGGACAGCTTATGCACTTAAATGATAAACTTCAGTAAAGTCTTGAGGTTAGGGGTAAGGGGGAGGCTGGAAATAGAACAAAGTGGCACAAGTTAAATGGAAAGATATTTGTTTAAATATTGAACACCCTGCACTGTTTTTAATCTCTTCTTTAGAAAATTATAAAATAAATGCCAAATATGGTGGTACATGCCTATAATCCCCCCCAAAAAAACCACACTGGCAATAGAGTTAGGAGGATGAGATAGGGGTACCTCAGGTTTGAGACCAGTCTCAGCAACTTAGCAAAACCCTATTTCAAAATAAAAAATAAAAAGGGCTGGGGATGTAATCCAGAGGTAGAATACCCCTGGGTTCCACCCCTGGTACCAAAAAAAGAAAAAAAAAGATGATCATAAAATAAACTATAGTGGAATATAAAATAAACTGAAGTTGCCCCTGCCCTTGAAGAATTTGTAGTCAATGAGCAAGTCCATACATAAGTAAAAATGCTAGGAGAGAACACAGGATAGCATATTAGTACACTCACTGTCGTGTGGCACAACCAGCTGGATCCAGGGGTGGCCAGGATTTCCCGCTGAAGGTTTGCAGGTAAGGAAAATAGCAAATGAAGAAGAGGTTAATTACCACAGACCTCCCAAGGGCAGGTCCAGGAAGGGTTTCATAGGAAATGGAGGATTTAAATTACCGCCAAGTCACCAGACCAAGATTTCTTCCTGTGATATATTCTTCATTAATTTCCCCAAGCACCATTTAATATACTAAAAAATTCAATCTGCCTAGTATTTCCTTTGAGTTGGGCAATATGTATTGTTGAAAAACTTTCCCACAGAATCAAGCATGTGCTTTTCTTTATTCAATTATCATTTGAGACAAGGATATGTGACTTTCCTTAAAAATGATGCTCAACATAGAACAGTGGGTATTTACAAGTTACAATAGGAATTGTAGACACCACTTAAAGAGCAAGGGTGAAACCACCACTATAAAAGGCTGGGCTTCTTTATTTCATCCAAAGATTCCCTCAGGACTCTTAAAACCCTGAGTGTTTAGTAAATTTAATTCTCAAACAAGAGTATGACAGGTTTTTCATAATATTGAGAGAAAATAAAGATCATACCATATGACCAGGCATGGTGGCACACACCTGTGATTCCAGTATGAGGGAGGCTGAGACAGGAGGATTATAAATTCAAGACCAGCCTTAGCAACTTAGCAAGACTCTCAGCAACCTAGAAAGACCTTGTTTCAAAATAAAAATAATAAGGGCTGGAGGTGTAGCTTGGAGGTAGAATGCCCCTGGGTTCAATCTCCAGTAACACACACACACACATACACACATACACACACACACACACACACACACACACACACAAAAAAAATATCATGCAGTGTTATGGTTAGATACAGAGTCCTCTGAAGAGCTCATGTATTAATGTTCACAGCTGATATAATTAAGCCATGAGGGTTGTAATCTCATCAGTAGATAAATCCATTGTGATGGATTTACTAGGTGGTAACCTAGACTGGTGGGGTGAGGCTGGAGAAGGTGAGTCCCTGGGAGTGTGGCCTTAGGGACTGTGCTTGGGTCTTTGAAGCCACTTGCTTTCTCTCTCTGGCTTCCGGCCTCCATGATATGAGAGCAGAGCCCTTGCTCTCTCCCTCTCTCTGCTTCCCACAGCCACGCCCTGAGCTCTGCAGACCTGGCCTGACATGGATCGAAACTCTAAGATCTCCAAAAACTATGAGCAAATAAATCTTCCCCTAAGTTGTGTGGTTAATTGTTTTAGATACAACAGTAAGAGTGTTGACCCAGACATGCAGTATTACTATCAGTCTTCATATTCCCATTCCAGAAGCAGCAGAGATACAGTTTTCTAAATTAATTTTTTTTTTGGCGGTACTGGAGATTGAGCCCAGGGGCATTCTACCTCCAAGTTACACCCCCAGCCCTATTTTTTATTCTTTATTTTGAAACAGGATCTCATTAAGTTACAGAGGGCCTCACTAAGTAGCTGAAGCTGGCCGCGAACTCGGGTCCTCCTGTCTCAGTCTCCCAAGTACTGGGATTACAAGCATGTGCCACCACGCCCAGCTCAGTTTTCTAAATTAATTTTGAACATGAAAAATGATCAAATATTTATCAAATCTTATGGTTCTGTCAGTTGAAGCCAACTTCTTCTTTTTTTTTCAGAACTGGGGATTGAACCCAGGGGCATTCTACCTCTGAGCTATACCCCCAGTCCTATTTTTTATTCTTTATTTTGAAACAGGGTCTCACTAGGTTGCAGAGGGCCTAAGTAGCTGAGGCTGGCTGCAAACCCGGATCCTCCGGTCTCAGCCTCCCAAGTACTGGGATTACAAGCGTGTGCCACCACGCCCGGCTAAAGCCAAGTCTTATCTCCTTGTCCTAGCTCTCCAGAAAACTGTGACTCTGAGATCAGAGAGTAAAGTCATTCATCCCTGTGCCTGGAAGGAGTAGGTATACCATGAGTAATGAGGTAGAGTACAGGGGTGGAGAGAAGGGAGCTTTCTCCTACCAGTTATGGTGCCAAAGACAGTAAACCAACATTTACAGTGAAACAAATCCCATCAGTATAAGTTGATTCCTGCATCTTTTGTCTCACCCATATTTAAGTAGTTAACAGACCTATGCAGTATAACACATTTGGCATGGAAAAGGGGAAGAATTTATTAATGCCTCATATGAAGCCATTTTTGCCAAATGGTGGACCCTTTCTTTCAGCCTCAGGAAACGGATCGTAAACAATGTGCAAAGATAGTTGTGATTCTCTGGCATAATATCCAAGACATGATGAACTTAGAAATGAATTCCACTCACTTTTTCTGAGACTCAAAGGAAACTGAAAGAGACTTAAGCACCCCATATGGATGATGTTCTTGGATGTAAGAGGGAAAAAATCATGAATATTTGGCTCAGAAAATCTTTATTTTTCCTCAAATCACTTCAGAATTTATTTTGTAAATAGAGATTCATCTTTAGATGAAGTTCCGAGAGTTTTGCAGTATGCTAATGAAATAAATTTGGACCTTCAGAATTGTATTTCAGAACCTGGAGATGTCTTCTGGATGTATGCAGATTAGCCCCGGGAGGTACTCAACAATATTAGTCTTCAAAAGTCCTCGATGTATGCATCTTTGTTGGCTGGGAAACAGGCTGTCTGTTTATTACTATGAGGCTGACAAAGCTCTTACATGCTCATTTATGGAAATAATGAAAACCAAGACGTTTTTAAAAGGTGGAAATTAAAGATATGTAAGAACTTCAGAAATCAATTTAAGAAAGGGAATGACCAGGGAAGGCCATTAGTTAACTAAAAGCATGTAAAGTGGCAGAAAAGCCCTAATGCAGAAGCTGCCAGACCCACAAATGGTCACAAATAGGGTAACTGTGCATGTGATTTGCCCAAGAGACTCCTGGTATACCATTATTGTACAGTGACCCACCTGGGTTAGCATTTGTCCTAGAAAGGGTTATTTTTTAAATGAAGAATCATTAATACACTGTGTATTACCAGCTTCTGTCAACATCTCATCTAAACTGCATGAGATACACATGTGGGAAACACAGTCCTCCCTTTAATGAGTGGTTAAATCTGAAAGCTTGAGACCTACCTCTCTTTTTCCAGTCTTCTACAGGGACACCATAACCAATTCATCTCTTTCTAGAATAACTGGTTGTTTCTTTGGTCAAATGAAATGCTTTCCCGCATTGGCAGCTATGGTCAGTCAACTCTTTCCAGTCTTAAGAGTTGACAGACATATTCATTATTGCTGCTTTTGCAGGACACTGGTGTAGCAGATAACAATGAAGAAGACTGTTCCCAGCTTGGGAGATGTAAGAAGCCACTAGACTGCCAATTACTAGGGCCAGTGGGACCTTGAGAAAGTATAGGTTAGATATGTGTAGCTTATGTGCAGGAAAATGGAGGTTGAAAGTTTGACTCTAGAGTATAGATAGATTTAACTCTGTTGTCAATGTAGTTTTTTTGGCTTTGTTGTTGTTTGTCAGTTGTAGAAATGTGATGGACAGCTACAACTGTTTAGTTTTTTTATTGCATGATAACACTTTGGTACTAGAGGTCTCAGCCCTATTTTATTTTTTCTTTTCAAACAGGGTATCGTTAAGTTGCTGAGGGACCTCGCTAAATTGCTGAGGCTGTCCTCAAGCCTGCAATCCTCCTCCTGTCTCAACCTTCCAAGTACCAGTTGTATACCAAGATGCCCGGCCATGAAAAAACTTTTTTACTTAGCAGAAAACCTTTTTTGTGCTGGGTGTGGTGGTGCACGCTTGTAATCCCAGTACTTTGGGAGGCGGAGACTGGAGGATCCAGGTTCGTGGCCAGCCTCAGCTCTCTCTCTCTCTCTTTCCCTGTTTCTCTCTCTCTCTCTACTTAGTGAGGCCCTCCGCAACTTCATGAGACCCAGTTTCAAAATAAAGTATAAAAAATAGGGCCGGGGGTGTAGCACGGAGGTGGAACGCCCCTGGGTTCAATCCCCGGTACCGCAAAAAAAAAAAAAAAACCTTTTTTGTTAGTAATAAGCTCAAAGGAAAAGAAAAAAAATGAAACCCATGTTTAATTTCCATTTCTCAAGATTGTGTGTAACTTATGCAAAATATCTGTTAACATCTATATAACATTGGACTTGTAGGGATATCATTGGCTCCATGTAAAACCGAGCTCAATTGTGCTGAGTAATCATCAGTATCTACTTCAATAGTTAGTATTTATTTTAAGACGACTTTACCTGAAAAACAGAGTTTTAACACAAGCAGCTATGAATAGTACATTTTAATATCACCTGGGAATCATGACTTTTTACTGAGCTCAGAACTGCTTAGACCTGTACTGGCCAACAAATAGTCACTAGTCACACATGCTTATTTAGATTTAAATTCATATAAATTAAAATTAAATAAAATTCAACTCTCAATTTCTCACCTGCCGCTAGACATATTCCAAGAGTTTGGTAGCTACTTATGATTTATGGTTTGTGGTTAGAATTTGGGCAGTACAGGCCTAGAACATTCTCATCACTACATAAAGTTCCATTGAACTGGTTTAAACTGTTAATTTAATTTATTTTCTATTCCAAGTTTTATTGAGTAATATAAGAAATGAAGTGGTAGCTGCTGATACAATGGTTTCATTAGTAGAAAAACTGTGTAAGTAGTAAAATAATGCCAGATTATTTATCAATGTCAGGTGCATAAAAAAGAAAATCAGCTTATCCCCATTAGGGTTTGATTCTTTCATTCAATTCCTAGAGTAGAAATAATGTTTTTGGAAGCTTGTTTTCCATCCAAACAAACTCCAGTGTTCTACCAGTCAAAATTGGGTTATATTATGAGTATTTAGAGTTTCAGAGTTGCACAATTAGAATGATGAACTTCAAAAATTCTGTGAATAAATGAATGTTAAATACAAAAGAAAAGTATAACCACCTAGTAATGTATAAATTCTTTCCCTGATGCTCTTCATTAATCAGATTTTAGAAATGTTTGAAACACGTCTGTAATCCCAGTACTTGGGAGGCTGAGACAAGAGGATCACAGGTTTGCAGCCATCCTCGGGAACTTAGACCCTGTTTCAAAATAAAACAGGGCTGGAACTTAGAGGTAGAATGCTCCTGGGTTCCATCCCCACTACCACAAAAAAAAAAAGAAAGAAATATTTGAAAATGTGGAGAATTATTTTGTAAACCAACTTAGATGTAAATACTTTTGTAAATAAGTTCTCTGGGTTTTAGTAGCACTTTTTTTTCCAAAAGAAGTTATAAATATTCCACTTAATTACTCAAAGAACACAGCCCCCCAAACTTCCACTGAAGCTTTTAGCAAATTGTAATTATTGATAATAAAGTTTGTAAATAGGAAGACATTGAAACAACTACAGTAGTAAAGGAAGAATTGTACAAATTAATCATTGAGAGTTCAGTTTATAAAATTTAATTTCAAAACATTTTAATTTCACTTTAAGATATTAAAGTTGATAGAAAGGACCTTTTCTGTATCTCCTTTATTTTTACTACATAGATTTGTACCCTACAAAAAAAATGAAATACAATTGAGACCTATGGCTTTGAAAAACCTAAATTTCATGGAAACATTCTAAAGAATCAAGTTAAGTGATGAGTTTTATTTTATGCAATATTTCAATATGATAAAGTTTCACAGAGTTACAAAGACATTCCTTATAAAATATTTACACATTTAAAAATTTTATTGGTGCATTCTAATTCTACATTATAATGAGTTTCAACATGATAAAAAAAATACATGCTCACAACACCTACTGTGTTTCCCTCTGGATTTCAATTTTTTTTAAACTCTAGAATTTAGAAATCCTGAGTGGTGGAATTTGCTCTGCTTCATTAGTATTTCAACATTTACAGAAAGAGTATTTTCTCAGTACTCTAGATCAAGAATAACTAATTGGAAGTCTTAAGACTTAACATACAGTGCAAATTTAAAAAACATTGAACACAACCAGGCATGGTGGCACAAGCTTGTAATCCCAGTACTTGGGAGGCTGAGACAGGAGGATCTCAGGTTTGTGGCCAGCCTCAGCAACTTAGTGAGGCTCTCAGCAAATTAGTGAGACCCTGTTTCAAAACAAAGAATTAAATAGGCATGGGGGTGGAGCTCAGAGGTAGAATGCACCTGGGTTCAATCCTCAGTACCACAAAAGAAAAATAAGTTGTGCACAATTGCTATGAAAATTAAAAGCAATAAAGTCATATTGGGAAAATTCAGAAAATGGTGACACAACTAGAGAGAGGAATGGTACGCAACTGATTAAAGGATGTGGTAATATATCAAGATGAGTACTCTGCTTATGCTAAAGTGTAAGGCTTTAATAATCAATATAAAAATCTTATTTTTGTTTTCATTTTGAAGAAAAAAATTAACATTTTTGGTTAGAACTGTTTTTAAAACCACTAATATACTAGAAGTAATTTTCATCCAAGAGATAAACATTTCAAACAACTTTTTTAGTGGGCTTTTTCACTCTCAAAATTGTGTTTGTTTAGATAATTAAAATATTATTCTGGTGATGAAGCACAAAAAAGCTAGGAGGATTTAAACATACTTATTTAATATACATCTCCATAGTTCCCAATGTCAAAGTAGGAACACCAGTCTGACAAATATTTTATTTTTCTGTTTGGATGAATGTGTATCTTCTTATTGAATTGTATCTAAAATGTTAAAACATGGATGCACATTAATATGTCCCATTAGAACATCTGTTAAAGTAAAATCTACTCATATGCCAATCTGTTCTTTTTATATTCTTGAGTATAAGTTATTATAAACACTGGGCATGGTGGTGTATGCCTATAATCCCAGTACTTGGGAAGTTGAGACAGGAGGATCACGGGTTCAAGGCCAACCACAGCAATTTAGTGAGGCCATCAGCAACTTTGGGAGACCCTATTTCAAAATAAAAAATAAAATAGGGCTGGGGGTGTAGCTTAGAGGTAGAATGTCCTTGGGTTCAATCCCCAGTACTGAAAAAAATTATCATATACATATATAAACATGCATTCATATACCCACATACAAGTGTGTGTGTGTATATGTGTGTGTGTGTGTGTGTGTGTGTGTGTGTGTGTGTGTGTGTGTTTTACTGGGGAT
>PVJS01033973.1:0-21848 GCA_004027185.1 Glis glis
CCGGTGTGGCGATCCCAGTACTTGGAAGGCTGAGACCGGAGGATCTGGGTTCACGGCCAGCCTCAGCTACTTAGTGAGGCCCTCCGCAACTTAGTGAGACCCTGTTTCAAAATAAAAGAATAAAAAACAGGGCTAAGGGTGTTGCTCAGAGGTAAAATCCCCCCGGGTTCAATCCATAGTTCTGCAAAACAACAAAGACAGCAGCATCAGTCTCAGCTACTTAGGGAGACCTTCAGTCACTTAGAGAAACTCTGTTTCAAAATTTAAAAAAATAAATAAAAAGGGCCCAGGTGTAGCTTGGAGGTAGAATGCCCCTGGGTTCAACCCCCAGTACCATAAAATAAAATAAAAACTGGGTGTGTTGGCGCACACCTGTAATCCCAGTACCTGGGAGGCTGAGACAGGAGGATCATAGGTTCACGGCCAGTCTCAGTAACTTAGTGAGACCCTGTTTCCAAATAAAAAATAAAATAGGACTGGGGGTGTAGCTCAGAGGAAGAATGCCCCTGGATTTAATCCCTAGTACCAAAGAAAGAAGAGAGGGAGGGAGGGAGGGAGGGAGAGAGAGAGATTGAGAGAGAGAGAGTATGTGAGCAAGCGGTGTATCCCTGTGCTGAGACAGGCTTTTGGGAACCGATGGAGCTGATGGGTTCTGGGTCCTTTTCAATGCTAGTGTTTGTTTTCTCTCTTTCTCTCAATGCCAAGTTTTCCCTCTACCCCCACCAGCCTGCACTTAAACTGCCAAAGCTTCTGCGCCTCCTAGGTGGTCCATGTGGCTGCAGGCCACTCCCTACCTCTCCAGGCTGTGGGCTGGACCTTCCACAGCTTTTAAAAGAGATGGGAAACTTGGTGATTTTTAAAGTACCTTCTTTACTCTAAGAGTGTGACAGGGCGGGTCTCAGAAGTCAGGTGATGACCACACTCACAGGTTAGGGCAAAGGACACCCTGGGCAGGGGATTCCTAAGTACTGTGTCCTCAAAGCCACACAGAGGCTCTGGGGAAGGGAAGAAAGATTGCTGCTAGTTCCAGGGGACACAGAACCACCCAGGAGTGCCATCCAGTGCTGCCCCACTCACAGGCTCATGTGTGTGTGTGTGTGTGTGTGTGTGTGTGTGTGTGTTAGTTACTGGGGATAGAACCCAGGGGCTTTCTACCTGGGTTCTACCTGGCTACACCCCCAGCCGATTTTTTTAAAATTCTGAAACAGGGTCTCGCTAAGTTGCTGAGAGCCTCGCTAAGTTGCTGAGGCTGGCCGCGAACCTGTGATCCTCCACAGGCTCTCAATCTGACTTAGCTCCCTACTCCTGTGACCAAGAATGACAGCTGCCACCTGCCCTGCTGGCCGAAGGCTGGAGAACCTCAAGCTCTCAGGGAATACAAACATTTACTCTCTGCAAGTGTTGTGTTGGTGCTGCTGTGGGCAAAGGCCAAAAATGTGGTTTCTTAATCCCCTGATCCTGTTATAAAGCACATGCTGCAGAGGAAAAAAAAAAAGAAAGAAAGAAAAGAAGCAGCAGTTAAAAAGAGAGAAAGAGAAAAAAAGAAACAGAAAGAGAAGCCAGTTGGCTACATATCTGTATAAAAGGCAGGGAAATCGGGTGGTTTTAGGGGAAACAAAGACAACTAACTAGGAAAAGAATTCAGGAACCCTAGAATGAATGTTGTTACCCGCAAAACACAACATGAAGATCCCCTCCTTTAGAAGGTAAACACTGCAAGGAGAGTTCCATGTAGTGAGTAGTTTAAAATTATCACCCCCTTGTGTGTTTACTCCAGGGGGGCTAGTAAGGTTTCTCATTTAAAACAGAAGCATTAGAAATAGGATTTGCCAACAAGAAACACACTCAAACAACATACAGAAATGGCGGCAACATTCTGACCACATTTTATATATTTCCTAAAGCCACTGTAAAAAAAATTTGAGATACTTCCATTTAATACGCTTGTCAGTATAAGCCTACCACAAGAGAACTTAAAATTACAACATTGTCGCGGGGGTTGGCACCAAGACCAGAAGGAAAACATCTCAGCCCATCAGAAAGTCAACAGTGGCGGAACTGATTAGATAGCTGGGAGAGCGTGGTGACTTAAAATCTCAGGCCAGCTAGTTTGTTATATAACCTCGGAGAAATTTTCCTAAATTGTCATGCCTTGGTAATCTCATAAATAAAATGGGATGATACCGTTTCATAGACACATGCACCTTTTTTGGGGGGGGAGTAGGAAAAGTTAGCCAAACCACAAAGAAAAAGTAATTCAGTTAAGGGGGAGAAAATAAAGCTGACAGCTTTCAACTCCATATCTTCTTTAATAGATACCACACAGGGACTGTGGGAATAGCTCAGTGGTAGCGATAATGGTAGTGGTGGTGTTAGCCTGTGTGAGGGCCTGGGTTCAATCCCAGGCAGCTCTGCAAAAGAAAGTGAGAGACAGACAAGGCAATCATCCTTTATAATTTTACTAAGCATTTACTTTGCACGTGTTCCCTATATATTAGAAATAAGTTTCAGAATCCAGTGAGCTTAAAGATACTACATTTTAGCCGGTCGTGGTGGCGCACGCCTATAATCCCAGTACTTGGGAGGCTGAGGCAGGAGGATCGCAGGTTCAAGGAGAGCCTCAGCAAGTAGTGAGACTCTCATCAACCTAGCGAGACCCTGTTGCAAAATAAAAATAGGGCTGGGGGTGTAGCTCAGAGGTAGAATGCCCCTGGGTTCAATCCCTAGTACCAAAAAAAAAAAAGATACTACATTTCCTTTATGGGGGATGTTGCTTATAGAAATCTTCACCTGTCATGGGACCCCATTTACAGGTCACAGGTGTGTGGGAACTGCTGGTTCTGAGAAGCAGAACACACTCAGGCTGGGAAGAGACAGCCGAGCGATGGTGCTTTGTCCTTTGTGTTACTGGACCCCACGTGGGGGGCAGGTTGTCTGTCAGAGCCAGGTCCTAGAGGCTTAACTTGTGCATATTTCTTTTTTTCTGTTCTTTAGTGGGAGAAATGCCAGGTATTTCTATCACTTTGGATTCAATGCAGAAAACTTCCCTGAGACTGGTAGCTCTGGAGTGACTTGTCCTTATTATCCTGGCTTTAAACGAGAAAGGAAGGAGAGGAAAGGAGAGAGAGAGAGAGAGAGAGAGAGAGAGAGAGAGGGAAAGGATGTCTGAGGGGCAGGGTTTGCATATCTGGACTGGACTGGGTGGTGGCTTAGGTCTAGGGGAGGCTGGTAGATGTAGATGCTAGAACCCATCCTGAGCCACCACTCGCAACCTTTTGGTCTCTGCAGGTGTCTGTGTCCTAGAACCAAATATGCAAGTCACTAAGAATGGCCACAGCAGGCATTTGGCCTAGAAACCTGTGAGGGCCAGAGACTGGGTGTAACTAGAGGATCACCTACTCCTGGGAGACATTGAACTATCAGCTCTGGCTGCCTCCCTGCTGGGATCCCAGCCTCCCGCTCAGCCCCAGACCCCACCTCCAGGGCTGGCTGACCCTGAGTCAGCCTGTGCCTCACAGTGGCATTTTGATCTCAAGGAGTTGGGCCACTTGGGCTGGAACCCGCCCCTGAGCACAGAGTCCGCAGAGGAAGGCCAGTGTGCTGAGAGCCCTTTTGCTTGCCTAGCAAGGGAGCCAGGCAGCCTCTGCCCACCATGAACGAGACCCAGGACTGGGAGCTGCTTCCCACACCGGGGTCTCCGTCCTGCCCCTCCAAGGCAGCTTCTGCCCACAGTTTGACCACTGGGCAGCTGCCCAGGTCCCTCGGAACCTCTCTCCACCCAACACAGGTCGGAATCAAACAGAAAGGGGGAGGGCCAGAGTTTCCCTATTGCTCTGGACGGACTTCCGGCCCCAGCTGAAGAGAAGAGGTGCTAAATGCCTCACATTCAAATCAGAGCCCACAGGGGCCGGTTGGCCTCCCTGCTTTCCAGGGCAGCCATTAGGCTCCTACAGTCAGCCACACCCACACCCACACCTCATGGCCTCTCTGGGGGAGGGGGCAGGAAGGAGTCATTTGGGTCAATAGCCTGGGGCAGGGGTCACTGTAAGAGGGTTCCTTCCCCATCCCCCACTGGCCATTCGGGCCCCCTGGCAAAAGAGGCAGGTTGGGGACCGGAGAGTGGCACTTCATCCCCACTCCCCAGGGTGCAGGCTTGCAGAGCCCCCTTTGCCCACCTGAAAGTGGACTGGAGAGAGGGCGTCCAGGTGTACGCAGGAAAAACACCTGGTCTTGGGCATCTTGCTGGAATCCACTGGAGGGCTGCCCCCCCCCCACACACACACACACACTCCTGCCGAGGGGCCCAGGAGCTGGAGGCTGTGTGCAGCTCCCAGGACCCCCATCAGAGAACACTGTGGCCACTTGCCGCCCCTCCCCACACTAGCAACCTAAGGGTCAGAGGACTGAGCCCAGGGAGTTGGTCAGCTTGGGATTCTAATTAGATTTGAGAACGAGGCTGCAGATTGGATTGACTGTGGCTTCATGCCCGGAAGTGAAGGAGAGTTAGGAAATCTGCCCAGGATGGGCTACTACAGAAAACCTTTTGTTTATTATTTGTTAGGAGCAAATCCAATTGGAAGGTAGTACTTGGTTTTTGTTTTTTTGATACTGGGGGTTGAACCCAGGGGCATTCTACCTCTGGGCTACATCCCCAGCCTTATTTTATGTTTTATTTTGAAACAGGGTCTCACTAAGTTTTTGTGCACTAGCCTCAAACCTGGGATCCTCCTATCTCAGCCTCCCAAGTGCTAGGATTACAGGCTTGGGCCACACTCAGCTGTAATTAGAAATAGTATAGCCATGTTATATTTGTTTATTTATTTATTTATATTGATACTGGGGATTGAACCCAAGGGCATGTCTGAGCTATGCTTTTTTATTTTATTTATTTATTTATTTATTTATTTATTTTATGCATGCGTGTATGGTACTGGGGATTGAACTCAAGGCCATTCTCTCTCTAAAATACACCCCCAGCCACATTTTAGTGTTTATTTTGAAATAGAGCCTCACTAAGTTGCTGAGGCTGCCTTGAAACCGAGATCCTCCTGTCTCAGTCTTTTTTTTTTTTTTTCAGTACTGGGGATTAAACCCAGGGGCATTCTACCTCTGAGCTCCACCCCCAGTCTGATTTTTTTTTTATTCTTTATTTTGAAACAGGGTCTCACTAAATTGCAGAGGCCCTCACTAAGTAGCTGAGGCTGGCCGTGAATCCGGATCATCCGGTCTCAGCCTCCAAAGTACTGGGATTACAAGTGCGCACCACCACGCCCGGCTTCCTGTCTCAGTCTTGAAAGTACTAGGATTACAGGTGTGTGACACCACACCAGGCTTTTTGGAATAGTCTTGATTATCATTGGCTAAAGGTGTTTTTTTGGGGTTTTGTTTGTTTGTTTTTTGTGGTATTAGGGATTAAACTCAGGGGTATTCTACCTCCGAGCTACACCCCCAGCCTTATTTTTTAATTTTTATTTTGAAACAGGATCTGATAGCTTGATGAGAGTCTCACTACTTGCTGAGGCTGGCTTAGAACCTGTGATCCTCCTGTCTCAGCCTCCCAAATACTGGGCTTACAGGCATGCACCACCATGCCTAGCATAGATAAAGGTGTTTAAATGATGGCCTCAAGGTTTTGTTGAATGCTCAGATAAGCTCTCCTCTTGGAGCAAGATGGCCACCAGTAGCTTCAGGCTTGCACCTCCATTTTCAAAGGAGATGTTCCCGTTAGCAGCAGCAAAAATCCCACTAGAGCTTTCATTGGCCAGAATATTTATTACTAAACCAATGACCACAATCCCTTTAGAATACGTTGCTCCCACTGGGTGTAGTGGTGCACACCTGTAATCCCAGCACTTGACAGCCTTAATAAGATGGAGAGACTCTCAGCAAACTAGCAAGACCCTGTTTCAAAATAAATAAGAAAAGTGGGGCGTGGTGGCGCACCCTTGTAATCCCAGTACTTGGGAGGCGGAGACCAGAGGATCCGGGTTCTCGGCCAGCCTCAGCTACTTAGTGAGGCCCTCTGCAACTTCGTGAGACCTGGTTTCAAAATAAAGGATAAAAAATAGGGCCGGGGGTGTAGCTCGGAGGTAGAATGCCTCTGGGTTCAATCCCTGGTACCACAAATAAATAAATAAATAAATAAATAAATAAATAAGAGAGCTGGGGATATAACATAGAGGTAGAACAGCCCTGAGTTCAATCCCCAGTGCCCCCCCCCCACACACACACAAAGGATGTGTTGGCCTGGCTTAGGTCATATGCCCATCATTATTACCAAAAGAAGGGCGAACGGTGTTAAGCTGCATAATCAACTACAGTCACTACAAAAGCACATCTGTATCTGTGGTTGCCTAAGAGACACTTACACAATATTGCTCTCCTTCCTCACAGTAAAGATGCCAGAGCAAACTTACAACCCAGAAACATGTTAGTGTTTCCCTTGCCCTGCTGTCAGAGCAGAAGTGAACGTGTTGCTCTGTGAGATTTGTTCTACAGATGAGACTAGAGTTCCCTGCACTGACACGCATCTGGTATCTCTGTGTCTGAGTGGTCTCTACGGAGCCCTGGCTTTGATTTATATTGTTGACATCACTTCCACTATCCTCTCCAGCGTCCCGACCTTGAAGATACGTGATTAAAAGTACTTTATTCAAGAGAAACACGACTGCGTATATGCAGGGAGCAGTAAGCGTGCCTAACAGCTCAGGCATCTAGACTTTGGAGGGTTTATCTTGTCTTCAACCCTTCGAAACACAGACTCCACACCTGGGTGCGGGAAAGTCTCTGCAGATAAGATGAAACTTACCACTCTCTCCTTCCCTGCTCCCTTGGACTTGCACTGGTTGAAACTGAGCACACATAAACATATAGTTCTGGACATGTTTGATTTTCTCATCTCCCAATTCACAGCAGATAAGAAACCCAGTCTGAGTAGGGTGTGGTAGGGCGCTGTTAGAGACAGCCATTGTTGCCAGCAGAGAAGATACCTGGTGGTTTGACTTGCTAAGGCCTTGGAGTCCTGGTGGTTGTTGCTCCTTAATTAGGGCAGGTGGTGGGAAGGCAGTGTGCTCAGCCCTTGTTGTGTCTCATTCAATCCTGACGGCTTCTTAAGGTCAGGGCTATGGCTTTCTCCATTTTATAGATGAGAAAACTGACACGTAAGAGTGACATCCACTCATTAAGAATGGGCTGATTGATATTTAGCACCTATTAAAGAGGACAAGCTAGTAGAAAACAGTTCAGAAACTTTTTAGAACTTAAAGGGATAAGTGGAAAGTTCACTTACAAGATCTATCTTACCCCACGACCAGGCAAAATGATAAAGTGGCTCTAGGGTGTCTTCCAGGCCGGAGATTCTGTATTCTTAGAGCCTGGGCCTCTGAGGTCATAAAAAAGGTTCTAAGGAGGGTGTCTGCTGGGCCAGACACTGTCTACTGGATGCCCTGAATCCCCGGGCCCAGGAGGTTCTGCGACAGCAGTTGGCTGCAGGGTCCTCTCAGAGGGACTGCTGATACTGGGACCCTGGCATCTCCAGGGTGTCTCATTCTCACAGCTACATCTCCCCAGCCAGCCCACCGTCTTGGCCGAAGGGACCCACAATCCACTCCTACTCAGGGTGCCCATGGGCCTCTACCACCCTCACCCCCATCTCCAGATTACAGAGCCACATTCCAAAAAGACTTTGGGCAAAGGTGCCATCTTTGTACTTGAGGTCAATGCAGAGCTCACTTGCTGTCCCTCTGCCCTTGATTCTGTGGGGTGAGGGAAGCCATGGACTTGAACATTTTCTTAGCCTGGACAAGCCAATGAATGGGGGGGGGGGAGTTGCATGTTTCCTCGCACAGAGATGCATGAAGAGCCCCCTCTGCTCCCTCTCAGTGGGGGTGGCCGTGGTATTGTGAAGGAGGACTGTTCCTCACGACTGTCGGGGGCACTGAGGTCTCATGGATTTCACAGGTAGGGTGAGTGTGGTGTGCGTATGCAGGTGTTTTCTCTGTTGTGGATTTTCACAGTCCAATGCAGTCTCCTGGAGGCCTGAAAAGAAGCTGGTATAATTAATCCCTCTCTGCATGCCAGAGTCTCCAAAGAGCTCTGGAATTTCATGGTTTCCTGGCACTCAGACCCGGGATGTGAAATGCTTCAGTTTCTGACCCTGGGCAATTCTAATACAGCCATTGTTCTTCCTGGCCTGGGCCTGACCCTTGCTTGCTTCCATTCAGCAAACACTGAGCTGGGCTAGGAAGAGGAGCCAGGAAGAAAATCCAGAAACCAAAATTGGCCTCTGAGAACCAGAACTGATTGCTGGATTAAAATCCTCCACAGGGACCGAGCGCAGGACGTTCTCTTTAAAAGAAATTTCTTTTATTTTCAGATTTTACATTGCAGAGAGGTCAAATACGCACCCATGAGAGTGAGGTGCAGCTGGCCCTCCGTGAACCTGTGAAGGAAAACACAGCAGATTGCCCATCTTCCTTTTTTATTTTCTATCGATTCTCCTGGACCAGGCGGCTGGTGATCTTCCCACTCTTAGGACAATCTCTCCAGACAGCAAGAAAAGCTACGTAATAAACAAATTCAGAAGGAAAGAAGCAGGACTGTGTTGTAATTGTTTATGCTGCCCAGAAGCAAAACATTTCAAAAGACAACCTCTGAAGACGGGGGCTGTTTGAAGGAGCAAGTTTCTTTCCTGACAGGGGCATACAAGACACAGCAAATCAAGGAGAACTGGAGACTTTGCTAAATTCTCCTGCCACAGAATCGCCTGAGGGTGAAACTTGGCTTTCCCCAGCCTCACCCCGCTTCCTCAAGCAGAGGGACCTAGAAGTCCATGTTCCACATCCTTCCTGTGACAACTGGCTAGGGTCACTAGTCTAGGTGATTGCCCTCTCTGCAGAGCTACAGAGAGCTGGAGTCATGGGAAACCGCGCTGGTATGGAGAGCCCTGGGCTCCGTTCTTGACTCTTAGGAGACAAGGGGTTTGCGCTTATCATTCAGCCTCCTTGAGTCTCACCTGCCAACTGGATTATTATCCTGTTTCTTCAGGGTGGTTGTGAGTCTTGGAAAACATACAGATAGAGGCCTGGCACAGAGACTATCTCCAAGCCCTCAGGTTAATGATCATTCTTAAGAGTAAGGATGATAATTCTTACTAGTTGTTGGGTTGAATAAAGCAATTATTTTTCTTTACTTTTTTTTTTTTGGTGCTGGGGATTGAACCCAGGAGCACTATACCACTGAGCTATACCTCCGACCCTATTTTATTTTTTATTTTGAAACAGGGTCTAAGTTGCCAAGGGTCTCGCTAAATTGCTGAGGCTGGCATCAAACCTATAATCCTCCTGTCTCAGCCTCCCAAGTACTGGGATTACTGGTATGCATCACCACTGCTGGCAAGCAATTGTCTTTAATTTTTGTTTTTTGTGGCACTGGGGATTGAACCCAGAGGCATTCTGTCTTCGAGCTACATCCCCAGCCCAATTTTCTTATTTGGAAACACAGTCTCACTAGGTTGATGAGAGTCTCACTACTTGCTGAGGCTGTCCTCGAACCTGCGATCCTCCTGTCTCAGCCTCCCAAGTACTGGGATTACAAACATGCACCACCACATCTGGCTAAGCAATTGTCTTTCTGCCATTTCAAATGGGTGTTCAAGAGTCTCTTAAAAGCATTTATTTAAATACTTTCAAACATACATAAAAGTATGGAAAATAATGTAACAGTTACGTAGGGGCTATTACACTATACCCCCATGTACCCCCACGTAATAGCCCCCACGTACCTATTACCTAGCTGGGATGAAAGTGTTGCCCTGCCTTCTTGTGATCCCGTTCAATTATTTAAATGGCAAGAAACATAGTGACTCCTGTGATAACCTATGCTTGGTATATTTTAAACCTTCTGAGAGACGATGCTGTCTTTTTTGGGAAGGGAAAATGATTCTGCAGGAAAAGTTGGTGTAAGTCACACCCTGACAAGGGCTGAATGGTGGTGACTGAGGAGGCTGGCTTCAAGGAGAAGGCCTGAGGTCCAGCTCAGGGAGGTGCAAGGTTTTGTTCCTGCCCCCGCTCACCCCTAGAGTTCACCAGGAAGCCTCTGAGGACACAGCACACCTGCACGACAGACCCCGCCCTAAGAACTGGCACAGACCTGATGCCACCCCTGGCCACTCGGGCCTCCCAGGCCTTCCGGAAGGGCCGGCTTTCCCACAGGGAGGGCCGCTGGTTGTGAAACTGACCCAGAGTGCAGCCTGCTCCGTCCCCCATTCCTGCTGGGTGACTTGCCTGCCTCCTCCTGGTGCTAATCCCTGAAACCAAGCCCTGTGAACATGAAGTGCTGCCACTTTTCTCTTGGGCCGGGCCTGCCACTCTTGTCTGGTTTCTTGTCAGTCACTCTGGCCATGGGGACACACTTGGAACACCTCAGAGGACAGAGAGGTCAAACACGCGTCACTTTTTACCAAACCTATTCACCATGGTCAGAAGCAGGGAGGTTAAGAGAGGGAGGAAGAGAAGGAAATTAGCAAGAGGCCCTGTTCCTAATTTATCATTAGCTGAAATATCCTTCCTTGACCTGGATGTTTCACCTGTCTTGGAATAAGCTTTTCACCATGCTGAGTGTGGTGGCGCATGCCTGTAAGTCTAGTAATGGGGAGGCTGAGACAGGAGGATCACAGGTTCTAGGACAGCCTTAGCTATGTAGGCAGGACCCTCAACAACTTAGTGAGCCTTGTTTCAAAATAAAAAATAAAGTGGGGGTGCAGCTCAGAGGTAGAATGTCCCTGGGTTCAATGCCCAGTATGAAAGCAAACAAACAAACAAAAAGAAATAAAAAAAGAATAAGCTTTTCATTCCTTCTGAGGTGAGGAGTCACCTAAGAAAGGGTCTTCCTTTCAGTTGTGGGAAGTCTTGGAGGGAGAAAGTCTTGGCTTAGCAGTGTCATGTCTTGCCCAGATAGTCTTGGCGTTCTTTACGTCTCAACCCGATGTCGTGTCCACCTTTGTGTCACCACAATGACAACACGACTTCCTCTCCTTCAGTTTTAAGTTGTTTTATTCCTTATAAACCATCTTATTGAAATATCTAGCATTTTCCCAAGTGAAGAAACCCATGCACCTGTAATCCCAGTGACTCAGGAGGCTGAGGCAGAAAATTTACAAGTTCTAGGCCAGCCTGGGAAACTTAGCGAGATCCTGTCTCAGAATAGAAAATAAAATAAAAAGGGCTACTGTGCGTGATGGCGCACGCTTGTAATCCCAGTACTTGGGAGGCTGAGTCAGGAAGATCGCAGGTTCGCGGCCAGCCTCAGCTACTTAGTGAGGTGCTCCGCAACTTAGTGAGACCCTGTTTCAAAATAAAGAATAAAAAATAGGGCTGGGGGTGTAGCTCAGAGGTAGATACCCCTGGGTTCAATCCCCAGTACTGCAAAAAATAAATAAATAAATAAATAAATAAATAAATAAAAAGGGCTGGGGATATAGTGATAGGAATGGTAGCGTGCTACTGAGTTCAGTCCCCAGTACAAGGAAGGAAGGAGGGAGGGAAAGAGGGAGGGAAGGAAGGAAGGAAGGAAGGAAGTTAGGAAGGAAGGAAAGAAGGAAGGAAGGAAGGAAAGGGGGGGCAAAATGGGAGATAGAAATGTCACCAGCCACCAGGACAAAGCCCAGCACATCCTGTAAGCCCTGCTCAGCTCCAGGAACATCACCATATCAAGTAGTTTGCTGGGGGTAGCTCAGGCTCCTCTTGAAGTACCTGGACTAAGTATATGGACAAGGGCACACAGCCAGTGGCTGCCCATGGCCTCTCAGAAAATAAATGCCTCCCAGCAGTCATTTTTTGTTCCCCTCTGTGTGAATGGAACTCAGCAGTCCTGGAAACTGCTTGCCCACATTGGCTAGGCCATTCCTTGCCATCCGGATAAGAAATCAGAGGAAAGCCTACTTCCCTCCCAGGCCACCTGGCTCCTGGCCCCATGCCAGGTAAGTACAAGGTCCTGTGCTCACCTGCGGGGCTCCTGGGAGGCCGGCAGCAAGTAGCTGCATGGAGGCGGTTGCACGTCTCATTTCATTTCCTCATCCTTTGGTCTGAAACAGACTTTTTTAACGCTGACTGCTGGGTGCTTCACACACATCCTTGGAAGGCAGGTGCATGGTATCATCCCTGCTTTGTCTGTGAAGAAATGGGTGTGGGGTGGGGCTGCCAGTTTCAGGCTACACAGCAGCCCTGCTAGTCACAGGGTCTAGTGGTACCGTGGGGCGGGGTTCATGTGCCTCTGCTCCCACGCTGGGTAGCTCCCCTTCCTCTGGACAACATGTATTCTTGGGGTATCTTGCAAGCTTGACAAAGGAAAAAAAGTTAATGCATATTGTATTTTTTAAATTTTTTGCCGGGCGTGGTGGCGCACGCTTGTAATCCCAGTACTTGGGAGGCGGAGACCGGAGGATCTGGGTTCGTGGCCAGCCTCAGCTAGTTAGTGAGGCCCTCTGCAACTTAGTGAGACCTGGTTTCAAAATAAAGGCTAAAAAATAGGGCCGGGGGTGTAACTCAGAGGTATAACGTCCCTGGGTTCAATCCCCGGTACCGCAAAAAAAAAAAAAAAAAAATTTTAAGTTTTTAAATTTAAAAAATTTTTAAGTGGGCATAATTTAGTTTTTTTGTTTGTTTTGCGGTACTGGGGACTGAACCCAGGGGCATTCTACCTCCAAGCTACACCCCCAGCCCTTTTATTTTGAAACAGGGTCTCACTAAGTTGCAGAGGGCCTCATTAAGTAGCTGAGGCTGACCGCAAACCCAGGTCCTCCGTTCTCAGCCTCCCAAGTACTGGGATTACAAGCGTGCGCCACCACGCCCGGCCTGCAAGTGAAGTTTTTTGAAGGCAAAGTGTGTAGATGATTCTTGTCTGTTGTATCCCAAGAACCTATTCCTGCTCCTGGCACACAGTAGGGGCTCAATAAATACTGGATGAATTAATAATAAATAAATCTTGACCGCCTTCTGTTAGCTGTTGGGACCAAGAGCCGGGCCTTGCCTGGCAGGTGCCCTTGGGAGTCTGAGGCTCCTGTGCCCACCTAGGAGCAAGGGCACTTACACAGTGTTTGGTGGAGCATCTCTGAAGAAGTCACAGACAAGCGGATCTGCAATGGCGCAGACAAGGAATGACAGGCGGTAGAGGCCAGATGATTCCTTCATGATCCCTCAGCGGGGAGAAGACTCCAGGTTCTGGACAGAACAGTATGTAGAGGACTTAGAAACTACAGAGAGCCATGGTGGGCACAAACTGGGCACATGCACAGGTTCCTGTGACATATTCATCGGAAAGATAGACTTCGCTCAGACTCTGAGCCAAGCTTGCAAGATGAGCCTTTCTTTTTTTTTTTTTTTTTTTTTGCGGTACCGGGGATTGAACCCAGGGGCGTTCTACCTCCGCGCTACGCCCCCGGCCCTATTTTTTATGCTGTATTTTGAAACCGGGTCTCACGAAGTTGCAGAGGGCCTCACTAAGGAGAGAGAGAGAGAGAGAGAGAGAGAGAGACAAGATGAGCCTTTCTAAGGGGCCACTTGCTTAGTTTTAGAGGGCATCTTGGTGGATGGTAAGCATGAGAATTCTAACAGCACTCCCGGTCCACAGGCTAGGAAGTATGTGTTCCTCTATCCCCCAGCCCCCAGCTACTTAAGTTACTTGGGGGTGAAATTCTTATTTCCTGGGCAGAAAATCTAAGGCAGACAGGTAGATGTTTTTTTTTTTTTTTTTCGGTACTGGGGATTGAACCCAGGGGCGTTCTACCTCCACGCTACGCCCCGGCCCTATTTTTTATGCTTTATTTTGAAACCGGGTCTCACGAGGTTGCGGAGGGCCTCACTAAGGAGAGAGAGAGAGAGAGAGAGAGAGAGAGACAGAGCGAGAGCTGAGGCTGGCCACGAACCCGGATCCTCCAGTCTCCGCCTCCCAAAGTACTGGGATTACAAGCGTTCGCCACCACGCCCGGCAGCAGACAGGTAGATGTTTGATAACCTATAAGGAAGTATGTTATGAATCTTACATGGGACAGAATTCTAACACCACCTCTTTTCAAAATCTAGTGTATTAGCCAGGCGTGGTGGCGCACGGAAGATCGCAGGTTTGTGTCTAGCCTCAGCAACTTGTGAGGCCTTCTGCAACTCAGTGAGACCCTGTTTCAAAATAAATAAAAATCGGGCTGGGGATGGAGCTCAGAGGTAGAATACCCCGGGTTTAATCCCCAGTACCACACACACACAAAAAAAAATCTAGCGTATTTCTTTTTGGCACTGGGGATTAAACCTAGGGGTGTTCTACCTCCAAACTATACCCCCACCTATTTATTTATTTATTTATTTATTTATTTATTTATTTTGGTTCTGGGGATTGAACCCAGGGGCATTCTACCTCTGAGCTACACCCCCGACCCTATTTTATTTTTTATTTTGAAACAGGGTCTCATTAAGTCACTGAGGGCCTTGAAATTGCCGAGGCTGCTCGCGAACCTGAGATCCTCCTGTCTCAGCCTCCCAAGTATTGGGATCACAAGCATGCGCCACCACACCCAGTTTATTTTTTTATTTTGAAACAGAGTCTTGCTAGGTTTCTGAGGGTCTTGCTAATTTGCTGAGGCTGGCCTCGAACCTGCAATCCTCCTGTCTCAGCCTCCCAAGTACTGGGATTATAGGCAAGCACCATCGTGCCTTTCTTAATTGCAAATACATAGTGCATTTCTTAATTGCAAATACATAGTCCATTTTTCTTTGAAAAGTATTTTACGAAAGGTCTGCAAAATATATGCCATGGAAAGGAGGGGCATTTGGAGCCCTTTGGATCCACTTTTGTCTTCATAGTTTAGAAATCAGGTGATTCAAACAAACTCCGATACCCCTGGTCACCCTCGGTTCCACATTGTATTTTCCTCCCAGCTTTGGAGAAAGTAGCTGCTCAAGCGCTCAGGGCCAGAAGGCAGAGTTTTGCACAGCCCTTAGCGTGAGGGTCCTGCCCTTTTGCTAAGGGGTCATATTTTGAAGTTTTTACTTGTCCAGCCTGAGCCTGAGAAGAAAGCGCTTGAGAGAGAGGCTCTTGGGAGCCACGTGCCTGGGTCTGCCCCACACAGGGCAACCCAGTCCTGCCACATTCTTCCAGAGTCGAGTTCACGCAGGTCCATGGGCCGCTGGGGTGAGGACAGGGACTCTCTGAAAGGCCACGAAGATGAATTCCCTGCGGGGGCATGTCTGACCAGGAAACAGCAGTGAGCCAACAAAAGAGGCTGTCTTTACAGCCTTGTGGGGCCCGCTTTCTCCTGGGTCTTCAAATCTGGACGACCATGTCCAGGGAGACTTGAGACGGTCTCAGGAGGGGTGTTTAGAACAGCAGTACAGACGGAGGCAGGGCTGGCCAAACCTGAGGCTACTCCTTTGTTGCACTTTATATAAGCCTGAGAAAACACTAATTGTCCATATTACAGAACTGGGGGAGGTAACCCCAGTGGGGATTAAGAGGGCAGGTATCTAAGGTCCCCAAAGCTGCCCCTGGGAATGGTGTTAATGCATAAAAACCTAGAATGCACTTTCTGCGTAAGACATGGAGCAGCCGACTTCTGAGCTCTTTGTCAATGAAGACAATCCTCCTTTATTTATTTAATTAATTAAGACTGAGACAAGCCAGGTGTGGTGGTGCACCTTTGTAATCCCAGTACTTGGGAGGCTGAGACAGGAGGATCGCAGGTTTGCGGCCAGCTCAGCTACTTAGTGGGGCCCTCTGCAATTTAGTGAGACCCTGTTTTAAAATAAAGAATAAAAAATAGGGCCAGGGGTGTAGCTCAGAGGTAGAATGCCCCTGGGTTCAACCCCAGTACCACACACACACACACACACACACGCACAAGACTGAGACATATTTTCCAGTGGGAAAGTTCACTCGGTGGCCCCGTATCTCCCAAGGTATGTAACGTCTAGAAAGCTCAAATGACATTTCATGTCTTCCTGGTGCTAAGCCAGTGTTTGGGTGGCACGACATGTTTATGCCAACAGTCATTACTAAAGTTTCCCACACGGCTGAATCCAATTAATTAGGCCTGGCCAAACCAGCCAGCCACACCCAGGATCAGCCGAGTAACCCTTGGAGGATTTAGGAACACCCCCTCGACAACAAACACTGGTTCCTACTCCCTGTATTCAGGGAGTCGCTCCGTGGCCGATTCCATCCCAGAGAACTTGCTCAACCCAGCGCTTCAGAGACTCAAAAGACCTCTGTTTTGCTTTTCATTTTAAAATGTTGTTCTTCAAACCACTTTCAAATATTAATTTATATTTCACTTTGACTTGTAGTTTGCTCAGAGCCAAGGATATTTTTCTTTGGGCCCAAATCAAAGGACTGGACGCTTTCTGGCAGCCCCGTTCTGCTCTCCTTGAAGTTGGTGCGGGCCTTGTTTTCTCTCCAAAGCCTGTAGAATATTCCTAGAACGTGTCAGAAATGCTTCTGAGCCGCCAGCTGTGTGCCTTAATGCCTCTGAGCCGCCAGCTGTGTGCCTTTCCTGAGGGCTCTGGAGCATTCTTCCAGAGCAAACTCATATCCTTGGTACCCAGGCACCCTGGGACCCAGCGTTTCCTTAGCAGACCTTCACTGAGAGCTGATTCGTGCCCAGGTCTGTTCATTCAGAGTGCTGGTGATTAAGATTGATGGTCGTGCTTCCTGCTTTCCCAAGGCTTATCTTCTAGTGAGGGTGGCCAGGTAGGGGAAGAAAATAAAGAAGCAAAATAATTTCTGATAGTGACAAACAATATTAAGACAACACAAGGGACACTAGGCTGGAGAGAGATGGGATTGTATATTGAGGTGGTTAGGGAAGCTTTGATGAGGAAATAGCCTTAGAATTGAGACCTGAATGATTTTATGATAATCGTGTCACACTCTGTTAGGTGTACTTCTCTGTTTTTCAAGAAGATCTGCAAAGACAAACTGAAACAGAGCAAAGGGATCTATTAGGAGATCATTGCCCTCTGGTGCAGGAGGCATTTGGGGATGGCTGGCAAATTGGTTAGATCTCCAAGGGGGATACCATTGCAGTGTGTATCCAAGTTTAAAATGAACCGTCCTTTTACCCAACAGCTCCACTTCTAGGAATTTAATCTATAGACATAATGCTATGTACGCATGAAGATATATGTACAAAGATATTACCACAGCATAGCTTGTAGCAACACACTGTGAACAACCCAGAAATTCATCATAGGGGAATAAGTAGATTATAGAATATTCATATGAGAAAATACTTTGCAGCCCTTAAAAAGACTGCAGCTGAACTCCAAGACAAATTTTCAGGTGAAAAAGAGCAAGGTGTAAGAACTATGTGGGTTTTTTTTTTTTTTTTTCTGTACCAGGGATTGAACCCAGGGGCATTCTACCTCCGCGCTACACCCCCGGCCCAATTTTTTATACTTTATTTTGAAACCGAGTCTCACGAAGTTACAGAAGGCCTCACTAAGGAGAGAGAAAGAGACAGAGAGAGAAAGAGAGAGAGAGAGAGAGAGAGAGAGAGCTGAGGCTGGCCGCGAACCTGGATCCTCCAGTCTCCACCTCCCAAAATACTGGGATTACAAGCGTGCGCCACCATGCCTGGCGAACTATGTGTTTAATATGCTATTATCTTTGGAAGGATATGTGAGAAGCTGCTAACAGTTTTTGCCTCTGCAGGGAAACTGCACATGTTCTTCTGTAATTTTTGCATACTTTACTTGTACGTGTGTTAGCTACTTTTTTTTTTTTTTGGTAGTGGACATTAGGCCCAGGGGCATTCCACTGCCAAGCTACAGTCTCAACATTTGTTTTTTTATTTTGAAACAGGGTCTTGCTAAGTTGCTGAGGCTGGTCTTGAACCTGTGATCCTCCTATCTCAGCCTCTCAAGTACTGGGATTCCAGGTATGTACCACGATGCCTGGCCATGTGTTAGCTATTTAAATAAACATACATTTGAAAAATAAAGCATTGCAGTATAATCACATATGTAACTTTCATACAAAATTCTTTTCATGGGTACTTATACATCACAGTTCCAGCTGACATGTATTTTATTTATTTGTGTGTGTGTGTGTGTGTGTGTGTGTGTGTGTTGGGGGGTACTGGGGATTGAACCCAGGAATGTTCTACCTCTGAGCTATGCTCCCAACCCTATTTTTACTTTTTATTTTGAAACAGGGTCTTGCTAAATTACTGTATGCAGCTGGCCTTGAACCTGTGATCCCTCCTGTCTCAGCCTCCCAAGTACTGGGATTATGGGCATGCCCCACCACACCCAGCTCAGATGTCAGTATTCTCTCTTTTTTTTTTTTTTTGTACTGGGGATTGAACCCAGGGGCATTCTACCTCCGAGCTCCACCCCCAGCCCTATATTTTATTGAAACAGGATCTCACCTCCAGCCCTATTTTTTATTCTTTATTTTAAAACAAGGTTTCATTAAGTTGCAGAGGCCTCACTAAGTAGCTGAGGCTGGCCGCGAACCTGCGATCCTCCTGTCTCAGCCTCCCAAGTACAGGGATTACAAGCGTGCACCACCATGCCCGGCTTCAGATGTCAGTATTCTGAGCACCATCTCTGTGGTTTCCTACAAAGCTGTTCAAGAAAGAACAGCAAATAATCCTTATAACCTCTACCCCTCATAGGAATGAAGTCTGTTCCATGTTAAATAAAGCACACGTGCATACAGAAAAATTTTATTTAAAAGGACATTTGTGCCAGGCGTGGTGGTGCACTCTTGTAATCCTAGTACTTGGGAGGCTGACAGTCAGCCTTAGCAATGTAGTGAGGCCCTCCGCAACTTAGTGAGACCCTGTTTCAAGATAAAAAAGTAAAATGGGGCTGGGGATGTAGCTCAGGTAGAAAGCCCCTGGGTTCAATCCCCAGTACCACAATAAATAAACAAATATAAAAGGACATTTGCCATCAATAATCTGAAATAGCCATAGAAATGACGTTCAGTACCTATTTTTAAAATGCATTAAATATGTATACAGCGGAGTTGTGAGGAATTAACTTGCTATTAGGTGAAATTTCCATCAGCTCCAACGTGGCTGTGAGAATTGGTGCAGGGCCAGAGCTGGGGGAATTGGCAGAGTGGCCTACGGTTTGCACCCCATTGGGGCTGCAGGAAGCAGAAAGGGCTCATTAGAAAAGGCCACGGTCCCACCCTGAGAGCAGCTGAGTCAGAGAGGCACTGAGGATAGAAACGACTCATCAGCGCTGAACGGTGGCTTTGGAGACTCCTCTCGGGAGCCTGAATGTCATCGAGTCTGCCCACTGTGCGGCCCGTCCTGGTGCACCGTGCTTCTGAATGCTAGCTCACAGGCTGTTGGTCTTCTGCTGCAGCAGGAACCCTGGGAGAAAGCCAGGGTCATTATTGCAGGAAGCCTTTGCAGGCGGCAGGCCTGTCATCTGTGCAGACAGAACCTGATCACAGGGGAGGAAGTTATTAAAAAGTGGGTCACTGGAGAGGGCTGGGCTAGCTCCAGTGGGGTCCCTGGCCCTTCAGATCAGGTTTCAGGAAAGGCTTTTGTGTTTGTGTCCTCGGATATGCTGGGGGAGGACAGAGAGGGGGTGGGGTGTTGGTACAGGGTAGGGGGGGCAGGAGAGGAAAGCTTGAGAAAACACACGGGGAGGGGGGCAGGGAGAATAATTCAGCTGGAACTTTAGAACTCAAGACTCTGAAAGTGTCTGTACTCCAGGGAGGGAATGTTCTATTACAGGCAGCAAGTATGTCTGCGAGTCCTGTGGAGATCAGGGTGACAAGTGTGAATAATCGGGTTTCAGCTCAAATTTTCCACCTTCTATTTTTTGAGATCCCCCTTTGGAGTCATTCGCCTAGAAGCAGGTGACTTTCTTCGTGAAGCTTAGTATGTCTCTCAGGTCAAGTGCTTTAGTGTTAATGAATCAAGCTATAGCTGTACTATGTCTTCATTCATTTTGGAATCTGAGTCGCTCATTTTAGGGGTGAGGAAACTGAGGCCCAGGGGGGTTAAGTGATATGGCTAAAGCTCTCAGAAAATCTGGGAATAGACTTCAAGCTTTCTTTCTCCCAGCAGAGTTCTTTGCTGTTTGAAAAATAACATTAATTTTCTACTTTCACATTCTACTCACACTTCTATTCACTGTGTTTCAAACTGTGTGGTCCATTTCCCTGTCTCGAAAAGAACTGAACATGTTGATTCAGCAGCAGGAATGAGAGAGAGAGAGAGCGAGCTTTACAACTTTATGTGATTAAAGAAATCTTAATTGACAATGTCAAGATTGAACAACACGTGAGACATATAAGTTGACTCCCGCTCAACCAGTGAAACACCGAGGACGGGCCAGCGTCTGCCTGCGGCCGAGCCTGCCCAGGGACCTGCATCCTTGGCTGGCTGCCCACTGGACCTGGTCTGGGTCTCTGCACTTGGTTATTTAGGTGATGCTCATGTGGTGCCAAGTGAAAAGGCCTTTGGCATTTTCCAGCTCAATAAGTCTAAACAAACCACATAATTTGGCGTCAAGTACATTGTGTTTTACCAGAATTTTCCAGTTTGGCAATTATTGTCACTCTGGCTATCTGTGAAAAACATCTCTCTGTATCTCCTCGTGTAACACCCTTCCTGGGGAGGGTGAAGGATCCCATTCTGCTGAGCCAGAAGGATTCCCACCCGCCCTCCCTCCTGTGAGGTGGGTCTGTGGTGCACAGTGACACTTTGGGGACATATAATGCCTTATAATTTTACATGTCTGTCCTTTCTTTTTTTTTTTTTTGCGGTACCCGGGATTGAACGCAGGGGCGTTCTACCTCCGCGCTACACCCCCGGCCCTATTTTTTTTATGCTTTATTTTTGAAACCGGGTCTCACGACCCAGTTGCGGAGGGCCTCACTAGGTAGAGAGAGAGAGAGAGAGAGGAGAGGAGAGAGCATGCGCGCTGAGGTTGGCCGCGAACCCGGATCCTCCGGTTTCCGCCTCCCAAAGTACTGGGATTACAAGCATGCGCCACCACGGCCGGCCATGTCTGTCCTTTCTTAATCCTAACCTTAAATTAACTTATTCCTTAAGAGTGAGCTACACCCTCAGCTCTTTTTATATTTTTGTTTTGAAACAGGGTCTCCCTAAATTGCTGAGAGTCTCACTAAGTTTCTGAGACTGGTATTGAATCTGCAATCCTCCTGTCTCAGCCTCCCAAGTACTGGGCTTACAGGCATGCACCACCACACTTGGCTAAGATTCTCTGTTTCTAACTTTCTGACGCTGGTACCCTCATTAGGTCTATCTACTGGAGGGGCATTTATTATGAACAGCATGCCTGGTGCCTTCAGAGGAGAATGAGGGGATCCCAGAGCAGAGGGAAGGCTCCTCATTCTTTTTTCCCTATTGAAGTTTATTTGTGCGTGGTTGCGTGGATTTAGGATTATATTCTCTGAAATTAGGGACCTGAAAACTATGGCCCATGGGTCAAGTCTAGTCTGCTGCCTGTTTTTGTAAATAAAATTTTATTTAAACCTAGTTATGTTCGTTCATCTGTCACTACTTTCAGACAACAATGGCTGAAAGAGCTATTGATTGAGTAGTTGTGACAGAGACCCAAGTCCTGCAAAACCTAAAATATTTACTTGTATCAAGCCCATTACAGAAAACATTTGCCAGACCCTGTCCTAAACAGCTTAATTTTTTAAAAATTTTATAAAATGGCCGGGCGTGGTGGCGCACGCTTGTAATCCCAGTACTTTGGGAGGCAGAGACTGGAGGATCCGGGTTTGCGGCCAGACTCTCTCTCTCTCTCTCTCTCTCTCTCTCTCTCTCTCCCTGTCTCTCTCTCTCTCTACTTAGTGAGGCGCTC
>PVJS01033974.1:0-21872 GCA_004027185.1 Glis glis
GGGGCGTTCTACCTCTGTGCTACATCCCCAGCCCTATTTTTTATACTTTATTTTGAAACCGGGTCTCACGAAGTTGCAGAGGTCCTCACTAGGTAGAGAGAAAGAGAGACAGAGACAGAGAGAGAGAGAGAGAGAGAGAGAAAGAGAGAGAGCTGAGGCTGGCCGCGAACCGGGATCCTCTGGTCTCCGCCTCCCAAAGTACTGGGATTACAAGCATGCACCACCACGCCCGGCTGACTCTCTCCTTCTTTTGGTTAGGTTAGCTAGTGGTTTGTCAATCTTGTTAATCTTCTCAAAGAACCAGTTTCTTGTTTTGTTGATTCTTTGTATTGTTTTTTTATTTTCTATTTCATGAATTTCTGCTCTGATTTTAGTTATCTCCTGCCTTCTACTGGCTTTGGGCTGTGACTGTTCCTGTTGTTCAAGATCCTTGAGGTGTGTCATTAGGTTATTTATTTGGATGTTTCCTGTTTTTCTTATGTGGGCACTCAGTGTTATAAATTTTCCTCTTAACACAGCTTTCAAGGTGTCCCACAGATTTTGATATGTTGTGTCTCTATTTTCATTTAATTCCAGAATTTTTTTTTATTTCTCCCCTTATTTATTTTCTGATCCAGTCCACATTCAGGAGTATATCGCTCAGTCTCCATGTATTCATGTGATTACTTTTTGTTTTCCTGTTGTTAATTTCCAGTTTCAACCATTGTGATCTGAGAAGATGCAGGAAATTATATCACATCATTTGAATTTCCTGGTGCTTGCTTTGTGACCCAGTATGTGGTCTGTTTTGGAGAATGTTCCGTGGGCAGCTGAGAAAAATGTGTATTCAGGTGTTGTCGGTTGAAATAATCTGTATGTGTCTATTAGATCCATTTGGTCTATAGTTTTCTTTAGGTCTGAACAATCATTATTCATCTTTTGTCCAGAGGATTGATCTAGTGGTGTGAGTAGTGTGTTGAAGTCTCCCAATATTATTGTGTTTGGGTCTATTTGGGACCTGATGTCCCAAAGACTTTGTTTTATGAATGTGGGTGCGCCCACATTTGGGTCATAAATGTTTACTATTATTATATCTTCTTGTTGGATTGTTCCTTTTATTAATAAGAAGTGACCCTCTTTGTCTCTTCTGATGTGTTATAGCTTAAAGTCTGTTTTGTCTGATATAAGCGTTGCTACCCCTGCTTGTTTTCGATCTCCATTTGAATGGTATATCTTTTTCCATCCTTTTACCTTTAGCGTATGAGTATCTTTGGTTAGAACGTGAGTTTATTGTAGACAGTTGGGTTATGTTTTTGATCCACATTGCCAGTCTGTGCCTTTTAATTGGGGAGTTGAGTCCTTTGACATTCAATATTATTATAGAGATATGATTTTTGTTTCCTATCATTTCGAGTTTTATTTTCTATTGGCTGTAGTGACAAATCTCCTTGTTTAGTTGCCTACCTGGTGGAGTTCACCTCCCCTGTGGTTCTGAAAATTGCTTGTTTTTCCTTCTTTGTGGTTTATTTCTTTTAGGATTTTCTCTAGTGTTGGCTTGGTACTCATGAATTCTTTAAATGTTTGTTTATCATGGAACATTTTTATTTCTCCATCAATTTTCAATGATAGCTTTGCTGGATATTTCAGTCTTGATTGGAAGTTGTTTTCTTCCACGGTCCGAGTACTTCATACCAATCCCTCCTGGCATTCCTGACTTGGGTTGAGATGTCTGGGGTGATTTTTATTGTTTTCCCCCTGTATGTCACCCGTTCTTTTGTTCTTGCTGCTTTTAGGATTCTTTCTTTGGCCTCTATGTTAGTCATTTTAATTATTACATGGTGAGGGAGGTCCTTCTTTGGTCCTGTTTTAAAGGTGTTCTATATGTCTCCTGTATGTGAATATCCAAATCTTTCTCTATGTTCGGAAAATTCTCTGAAATTATTTCTTTGAAGAGGTTTCATATACCCTTGGTCTGTGCTTCTAAACCTTATTCGATGCCATTTATCCTTAGATTAGGTCGTTTTGTATTGTGTTGCATTTCTTGGATGGCCAGGGTATTTTGTTGTAATATCTTCTGTATATCATTGACTGTGTTCTCAGTTTTGAATGAACTGTCTTCCAGGAGTGATACCCTGTTTTCCATGTGGTCGAGCCTACTAGAGTTGGTTTCTTTTGCAGTCTTTAATTCGTTTATTGACTCCTTCTTTTTGTTCAGAGTTTCTTTCTGATTCTTCCTTAGAGCCTCAACTTCCTCCTTCATCTCCTCTACGATTTCTTTGAGGCCTTTCATCATTCTGAAGATCAAAATTCGGAATTCTCCATCTTGAATTTCCTGCAGGTCAGAGTCAGTAATCTCACTTGTTGATACATTGTGGGTGTTTCTTGTTTCCTCACTGTTCCTCATTCTTGTATTTTCGGTGTTTTCCATTTTGTGTTTCTTTTTTTTTTTTTTTTTTTTTTTTTTTTTTTTTGCGGTACCGGGGATTGAACCCAGGGGCGTTCTACCTCCGGCCCTATTTTTTATCCTTTACTGAAACCAGGTCTCATGAAGTAAGTTGCGGGAGGGCCTCACTAAGTAACTGAGGCTGGCCGTGAACCCGGATCCTCCAGTCTCTGCCTCCCACCTACTGGTACACCACCATGCCTGTGTTTCTGTTGCCTCTGCAATATCTTTCTTTCTGTGTATGAGATCTCTTGATGTTCCCTGTAGTCCCAATTTGATCCACTGCAGGCTGTGGATCCCTCTTTTCCGGTTGGCTGGGGAGTGGTATTGTGTGTGGAGGGGGACACAGGCACCGGAGCTCAGGTGTTGGCACGTGAGGAGCACTTCGACGTGCGTTGCTGGGTGCTGGCACTGAGGTGCGGGTGACAGTGCCGGAAGGTGCCCTGTTTCCGAGGCACAGGTGCTTGGGGTCGCCCAGGCCCCTGGGGATGCACATGTGCTCCGGGTCTTAGGCGATGTCACCAGAGGGTACCTGGGCTCTGATGCACTGCGCTGAGAATTTCAAATGGGCCCGTGGGAGGTGCAGGCTCCGGTATTGAGTAGTGGTGCCTAGGGGTGCATAGGCTCTGAGGTGTGGCACAGAGAATCGCACATGGGTCCCAGGGGGGAGCCTGCAGTCCTAGATCTCAGGTGGCAGTGCCGGGGCATGCCCTGACTCAGAGAGAGCCTGGAGAGTCACGTGGGTCTTGGGTGGCGGCGATGGAGGGTATCTGGGCTCTGAACGTGGCACAGAGGCTCCTTCACGTGGGAGAGAGGTGCAGGCTCTGGGTCTCAGGTGGCTGTGCAGGAGTCTGAGGCAGGGCATGGAAGGCCGTCCAGGACACACAGGAGGTTGCCAGGGTCAGAGGCCAGGCATGGAGGGCCGCCCGGTTCGCACACTGTGGCACTGGGTTCTGAGGCGCCGCACGGAGGGCCACCTGGGTCATGCAAGAGGATGCTGGGGTCTGAGGCCGGGCGCGGAGGGTTGTCCTGGTCGCACTGGAGGGTATGGGAGTCTGAGATGGGGCGCGGGGCTCCAAGGCCTGGCGCAGAGGGCTGCCCGGGTCACCCTAGAGGACACTGGGGGCAAGGGCTGGGCGCAGGGGCCACTAGAATGATGCGGGAGGACGCCAGGGACTGGGGCCAGGCATAAGGGCCACCAGGGTGAGGTGGGAGGACCCCAGGGTCTGGGGCCAGGCGCAGGACCTGCTGGGCCACACAAGGGGACACCGGGGATGGGGCCGTATGCAGGGGCTGCTGGGCCATGCAGAAGGACTCTGGGATCCAGGGACAGTCACAGAGGCCGCTGGGGTGATGTGGGAGCGGGGGGGGACGTCGAGGTCTGGTACCTGGCACAGAGGCCACCGCAGAGACAAAGGAGGATGTCGAGGCCTGGGGCAGGCGCAGAGGCTGCCAGTGTGACACGGGGTGGGGGGACGCCGAGGTCTGGGGTGGGCGCAGAGGCCGCCGGGGTGACACGGGGGGATGCCGAGGTCTGGTACCTGGCACAGAGGCCGCCTGGGTGACGTGGGGGGACAAGGCCCGGGGCGGGCACAGAGGCCGCCAGGGTGACACGGGGGGGGGCACACCGAGGTCTGGTACCTGGTGCAGAGGCTGCTGGGGTGATGGAGGAGGACGCCGAGAACCGGGGTGGGCTCAGAGGCCACTGGGGTGACGCGGGGGGTACACCGAGGCCCGGGGTGGGTGCAAAGAGTTGATTTAAATGCTCTTACTAACCAATAAAGTTGGCCAAAAGTAGTCAACTAGGGAGGTGATGAATATGTTAATTAGCTTGGTGGCAGCAATCATTTTTCATTGTGTTTATGCATTTCAAAACATTATGCTGTTTACCTTACATATGCACAATTTTTATTTAGCCATCATATCTCAATCAAGTTAGAAAAATAATGATACCCATATGACCAAGGTGTTTTACAGATTCCTCCACCTTTTGTCATTAGATCATTAGGACAATATAGAGGACAATCCGTGACATGAAGGAGGTTTTTACAGTTTAGATCCTGCTGAAGTTCAGGAAGCAAGAATGAAAGTATCATTGTCAGAGTATATTTTTGAGACTTTACAATCTGCATAGCATACCAAGACATAGGTATTTTTTAAAAAAATTTTAGTTTGACCGTGTAGTTTTCCTAAAAATTCCTAGCTTCAGCCTCAGCTAGTTTTGTTCTAGCTCTTCAACTTGCAGTTTAATTCAATAAATTCCATATTTTTATTGCCTGTCATGCACAAGCAACATGCTAGGTACTGCTAAAGACATAAAGATGAATAACAGTCCCTTTCCTGAAAGCTTTAACATTAAATTGGAAGGAAGGAAGGAAGCCCAAGCTTTGTGGTGATTAAAATGGATTGTCTCAAAGATCCCTTCTAGCATTTTCAATGTATTCTTCACTCTAAGAGAGGAAACAAAAAGAAAAAAAAATGCATTTTTAAAATTTTGTGTAGTATTCTCGAAGTATGTTTCCTTTGTGTTTTTCTGGTTATATTGCTGGAGCAGTAAAAGTACTATATGAGTCAGGTAACTTTATAGAGAAAACACTTCCCCAACAGTCCTCCTAAACCGAACTAAGCATCTCATGCTGTGTTATTGGTTACAAGGAACTTTCAGATGACAAAATGTGTGACCTGCCTCAAACATATTGTATTCTCAGACCTGGGCAGAGCATGGACCCCAGGTTACTGGTTGTAACTTTTCTTATAGAGATAGATCGTTGGTGGTTGTGCCCAGGTTAGGTGGCATCCAAACTGCATTTTTACATCTGATGCTGAAGACAGGGACTCAGTAAAGCAAGCATTCCTTCCACATGCCAAGGAGTGGAGCTGACAGAGGCAAAGCTTTTCAGTCTCATTGGCGCCAAAAACACAGTTAAAAGTAGCATCTAATACCCCCTTCTCGGTTGCTTCTCGGTTACTTCCTGACACCCTATTTTAAAAATATTGGAACTTAAAAGTAGTGTTAATTCTGAAAGTGCTGCTCTGACTTCAGAAATCGTCTCCTTGCTCTCTTTCTTAAATTTTACCACTTAGAAGAAGGAACTATGTGCTAAACAGACACATTGGAGTTTGTGGAGGCAGGAGTGGGGTGGTAGGGGGAAAGCTGTCTTGCTTCCAAGTGGGAAAGCTGCCCTCTTCTTCCCGGGAGCAGACATGAGAGAACATTCTCACCTTTATCTCCAGCCTCTGGGACTCTGCTGGTGAGAAAGGAGATTTGCCAGAAAACAGACACCTCCTCACAGATTCTGCTGTGACTTTTCCTGCCTGGTGGAACTCTCCATCCCTTCCAGTCAGCAGAGTTGCAACCTTGGAAGGAAGATTTGTAAGGGTGGCCATCTGTCAGGGAAATTGATGCCCTGTGTTTACTCTGAAACGGGCTCTTCTCAGACTCACCCAGAGATGGTTCCCAGGCTGGAGTACACCCCGGTTTGCTCCTGAGCGGCTCCACTCAAAATGCATTTCATGTACTTACAAGTTAGGAGCTGGCATGCAAACTCCCATGACTCACCGGGTTTGAATCCTGGTCCTGCTGTTTCCCATCAAGATGGACTCGGTCTACTATTTACCCTTTCTGAGCCTCAATTTGATCATTTGTAAAATAAGTATCAGAATGCCAATCTGTTAATATGGTTGTTAGAAGTCAATGATATGCTGTAGATATAGTGACTTGCACTGTATCAAATAGTTGGCACTTATTAAATAGTATTTACTCCAGGCATTCTGTTGATGCTGGTGTGGGTAGGATCATGAGTAGTAAGGGAAATACCAATGCTTCAGTTAGCTCAGGCTCTAGGATAATAGGAGGGAGTTGGAAAAAATATGATTTCCTCTGGCCTGCCCTCTGCCCACTGATGTCAATGAGTCCCCCAGAGCCTTGGGAATGGCTATGACCAACCTGAGAGATGTGGACAATGCATCACACAATGCCAGCTTGCCCACCTCTGTTTAACGGTATGAGCTGGATGAAAAATTCTCCACGTAGGCAGGGTTAGCTCTCATGAGGCCAGATCACTTGGCAGAGCTTTCTGGGCTATTAGGCCATTGTATTAAGAAAATCCCCGAAAGCATGCTGCATTGGAGGGAGTCCATCCTTCCCAGAAACATATCAGCTGTCAGGATGACGTTCTACAAAAGAGAGTGCAGCAGAAAATTCTGGGTTGTCCATCTTAGATATCAATGTCTGTGGGAGTGTGTGTGTGTGTGTGTGTGTGTGTGTGTGTGTGTGTGTATGAGCATGTGTTTACAAAGGCACAGCCTTCTTGTTATTATTAAAAATGTATATTCTTTCCAATTAAGAACATTTTACAACTCTGCCTTTTGTAAAAGTACATATTGCTTTGAATACTTATGATCTAAATAATTAAATCACTTAATTCCATAAATTACAAAATATTGATTGTACATAAATCCTCAGCTGTGGTAAGACCTTTGAATATCATATACGGAGTTAGAGTAAACTTTCAATTGGGCGATTATCTCCTGATCTGTTCCACACGGGGTCTTTACATCCAGTGACATGATATGCAGAGGTGTCAAGTACAGGTGGCACTTTGGCTAGCTGGTGACACGAAGCAAAGGGAACACTTGGATGATGAATGTGCATGGCTTTCAAGATACTGCCATTTAAAAACTTGAAAAATTTGCTATTAGGCACACACAAAACATCTTCTGTGGAAAAGAAGGAATTCTTCACCGTCTTAATTAAATAATCACCAGACATAATCTTTTTGAATTAAATGTCTCAGTTGGTATCAGACAGCTCACACCTGGGGAAGGCCAAACATGACTGCATGTTATGGCTCCAAATAGCACAGATAAATTTAGAATGTTCACTCTCCAAAGGTGTGCAATCCCTCTGGCTCCTACAACTTGTTGTTAATGCTCTAAATAAGAACAGAGTGTGCACTAGGATCGTTTGGTCACCATGGAGCCCACTCACAATTCCTTTCTCTGTTTCTAATCTACCTTGATCCCTTCCCACTGTCTTGTTTACCTGCCAATCCGTTTGCTCACTCAATTACATCTTTATCTACTCTATCCATGTCATTGAATACATGTGGATATTAATAAGTTCATTAGCATGTTTGTTAATTAGGGTGCCTCTGTGAGTTTGTACATGTGTATATATGCTTACATATATATATGTAAGGACTCAAGAAATTTTGGCCAAGAGAGAGTTGGGTGGCCAAGAGAATCTACATTCCCTTCTTTCCCTTAACCATCCATTTCTGGACCTGTTCCACATCAGGTGGAAGGGTAATTCCCTTCTGGTGGATTTTGGAACAAGGGTTTCCCTCCCTTCTATTTTCTCTTATCTGTCTCCTTATCAAAGTACACAATGAGAACATCTAGGAACAAAGCCATCCGAATTTTTATTTCTATAATCGTTTTTGGCCAGTGGGAATCCTGTGTGTCACAGATGTACCAATTATGGTATTACAGCAATAGAACTGAGAGAAAATACAACCATTTATTACCTTCACCATGAAACAAAGCATCACACCACCTGGGACTAGCTGGACCTGGAGAAGCTGCTGTTCCGGTCCCGCTTTCCTGAGTGAGAGGCAGCTCTCTCCACCTAATTCTGATGTTTCATGGCTTGGGTGAGGCAGGCCAAACACACCAAAATGATCTTTAAATAGGTGAAAACATAAAAGGATATTAGAATTCTTAAACATTTTGAATGTTTCTAATAATTTAAAGATGTCTATTGTTATCTGGAATAAAAGATGAAGAAAAACCCTACCTAAAAAAAATTAAATGGAGTGCCTACCATGTACCACACATTTTTATATACTTTTAATCCTGATCTTCCATCTGTACCACCATTCTGCATGGCTGTATTATTGTTGAACGTCAGGAAGTGAAGCGATTTGCCTTATGCCATATGTCTATTAAATAGTGAGGCATGAATCATAGCTATAACCTCTCTTTCAGTCGTCATCTAGTAAGCTATGAGTGAATCTCCATGGAAATAAATCTCCTGTCACTTTCATCCATACCTAAGTCTTAGTGACATGCTAATATAGATGAAATCATTTTATTTATTTATTTTATACTTTTATTGGTGCCTTAGAGTCTCACATCATAATGTAGTGGCATGGTGATAGTGGTATACATGAACACAGCACTTGGTGGGCTTTCCCCTGGCTCCCTCCTCATCCCCCCCTTTCCCCATACAGGGTATTGAGATTGGCATTGGTATTTTCACATATGTACATAATGTCGGAAATGATTCCTTCATTGACCCTCCCTCTCCTCCCCACTTCCTGTAGACCACCTCCCTGGCTCCACTGGAGTTTCTGTGGCTGGCTAATTTCACTAAACATAATGTTCTCCAGGTACAATCCAACAAGAAGATGAAATGGTAGTAAACATTTATGCTCCAAATGTGGGTGTACCTACTTTTATAAAACAAACTCTTTGGAACATTAGGTCTTAAATAGACCCAAATACAATAATATTGGGAGACTTCAACACACTGCTCACACCACTAGATTGATCTTCCAAGCAAAGGGTGAGTAAAGACCCTTCAGAGTTAAAGAACACTATAAACCAAATGGATTTAATAGATATATACAGAATATTTCAACCAACAACAGCTGAATACACACTCTTATTTTTTTATTTTCAAACTATGATTCTAATTCCTTGGATTCAGGAAGCATGTCAAATTTCATTTGGTGTGAAATCTAGTATACAGTTCATAGTAGGTACTTAATAAAAGTTGATATTGACTTTTCTTCAATTTCTTGAAGAATGCTTCACATCTCTGCTTTCTTATTTTAACTTCTTAGTTAATTCTCTTAGTTTTTATTCCTTACCTCCTTTTCCTAACTGAATGCATTAAAATGCTTAATTACATGATGTTTGTAAAGCTTTCAGACAATTTAATGAAAGCATCAAGGTATTGAAGCAAATGACTTTAAATTAAAAAAGCATTTCTGAGTCGGGTATGGTGGCACACTCCTGTAATCCTAATACTTGAGAGCCTGAGATAGGAGGATCACAGGTTCGAGGACAGCCTCAGCAAGTAGTAAGACTCTCATCAACCTTGTGAGACCTTGTTTCAAAATAAAAATTAAAAAATAGGACTGGAGGTGTAGCTCAGAGATAGAATGCCTCTGGGTTCAATCCCCAGTAGCAACAAAACAAAACAAAACAAAACATTCCTGGGAATAAGTTGGTTTCTCTTTCTGAAGAATAGCATTGTAAAATGAGGTTTTCAAATGAGAAAAATGTGTTGATGAATATTTCTTCAAGGTGTAAGATATTTCTAGAATTAAAGTGTGTTTGTAGGGACTAGGGATTTAAATTCTAGTTAGTTATATGCCTGGCATATTTATTGAATGCCTATTCTATGACAGATTATATGCTTGGGTCATGATAAAGAGGAAAAAGACATGGTTTCTACCTTCAATAAAATTAAAGTTTAGTGATCTTAGTGAAGGGATTAGGGGTATAATACCTGGATATGTAAACCAACTACTGCATTCTTGTGTGAAATGCAGTATGTCAGAGACTATGCAGGTATTTTTGGAACTATGAGACTTACATAAAAAACTTTCAGTCATAACAGTCTGTTTTAATTTAATAGCTTCTTAACTTCAGCTACATATTAAAAATCTCTATACTTCAACTTCTTCTCCCCCACATTTTATGTTATCAAAATGACATTTTGGGTTGAAAAATTCTCCTAGAGAATGCATAAGCAAGGCATTTTGAGGAACCAAAGTGGTAGTTGGCTCCATTAAAAGGGGAAATAGAAGAGAAAATAAGCAACTGGATGACTCTCAAGGTTCATTCTTTCAGTTTTCAAGGTTAGACTTGACTTAACTCAATCTGATCTTCTTTTGAACTAGATCTTTAAAGCAAAAACTCTTTATTGCTCTTATTGTTCTTTTCATTTTTTAACATGTTGAATGAATTTCCAAAATAATTTTTCAAAGTCATAACCCATCCTCCTAATTTTTTATAGCTAATTGAAATAGTAGAGTGGATTCTGAATTCATAATGCCTTTTTTTTCATTTTTAATTAAACACTTCTGTTACCATGAACTCTGAATCAGGTTAGCAAAGCTTTTCTTACTGAATATCCATGATTACCATTATAGAAAAGAAAGGATTTGTAATGAATATGTCAGCTATGAAAAATAGATGTTTTGTATTAATTGAAAATATTTTTCTTTCAAAATGGTTAACCATACTTCCTGAAGTTTGTATAATACTTAACTTAAAATGCATTTTCACAAATACAAGTAATTTAAGCCCAATTTACCTAAAATGATAAATTACAAATTAGTGTATTCCAAATTAATGTGGTATTACAACACATATAAATAAACATTTCCTATTGATGTATACCAGGATTTAGATTTAAAATGCAAAACCAACAAGGAACATTTGAAACAACTTTATCTGATTTAATACCATAACAAGTATAATTAGAGCCTAAACATCCATATTAACGAGGATACTGGGGTTAGAAAATAGATAAGGAGAGAGGGAGATGACAGAAAAAATAATAGGAATTGATCCTTTTCACTGTAGATACCTAGATTCTGAGCAATGAGCATGTCCACTGAATCACTGTACCTGCTTTTCCTAACCAATCAGCTCATTTTCTAAGCTCTACCACCAGCTGCATGCATAAACTTGCATGGATAATCTTTTCTTTTCTATAATTGCATTGGGTGCTTTCTTAAGTCTCTTCCTCTATAACTGTATTTCATTCTGATCTACATCTCCTGTCTAAAAGATGATGGGATAGGTTCTATAAAGTGCTAGTTGCAACCAGAAAGTGAGCCATAGACCTTGGCAGAAGTAATCACAATTTCAAGATATTGGCAATTATCCTTTATACTATACAGATGCACAGATATGGAAAATAGATTTCTACTCATATACCATGTTTTTGGTACTAGTTACATAGGACACTGTGATATCCTATAGCAAATCCAAGACCTGGCTAGTAAGTCTTGGATCAGCTGCACTGTACAATACTTGAACTTACACTCTTGCCTCAAGTACAGACTGTGAAGAGGAGAGCTAAATGACCTTAATGTAGTTAAGCCACCCTCTTCCCAAGTGCTTTGCAAAAGCAAAATCAGAGCCTAATAGGATTCTCACAATAATGAGTCAGAAAATATGAAATCACAAAGATCAAAGTAACACACAAGGAAATAAGTCATATGAGTAAAATTTGGTAAAACAGCATCCCTAAGAATTTCACACACTATAATTATCAGCTGCTATATTAATCAGCTTTCCATTACTAAAATATAATATGTGAGATAACTTATAAAGAGAAACAGTGTTTGTGTGTGTGTGTGTGTATGTGTGTGTGTGTGTGTGTGTGCACGCGAGCGTGTGGTACTGGGGATTGAGCCCTGGGGCATTCTACCTCTGAGCTACACCCCCAGCCCTATTTTATTTTTATTTTGATACAGGGTCTCGCTAGTTTGAGGAGAGTCTGCTGAGGCTGTCCTCAAACCTGTGATCCTCCAGTCTCAGCCTCCCAAGTACTAGAATTACAGGCATGCATCACCATGCCTGACTGAAAAGGTTTATTTTGACTCACAGTTTTGGAGGTTGCAGTTTATGAACAGTTGTCCCCATTCTTTTGGGCATTTAGCAAAGCAGAAGATCAAGGCAGGAACATGTGGTAGAGCAAAACTGCTCACCTCATGGTCAGGAAGCAAAAGAGATAGAGGAAGGGGCTGGGGTCCCGCTATCTCATATAGAGGCTTGCTTTCAAATGATCTAAAGACCTCCACTAGGCTCTACTTCTTAAAGACTCTGCCACCTTCCAGTAGCATCACCCTAGTGACCAAGCCATTAATACATGGGTCTTTGGGAGACATTTAAGATATAAATTATAGCATTTGCCTGTGGAACCCAAAGATTCATGTCCATCTCCAAGAGTCACCCAAATCTTATCTCTTATAGCATTGCTTAAAAGTTCAAGTTCGAAGTCTTCATCTGAGACTCCAGGCAAACTCAGCTATGAGCCCTCATAAAAGTAAAAGGGTCACACACTTCTAAGACACCATGGTGTCAAGGGCACAGGGCAAGCATTCTTATTCTAAAAGGAAGGAATAAGAAAATAATGGAAAGAAGGGATCAATCTAAAGCAAGACTGAATCCCAGTGGGGTGAGCATTAAATTCTAAATCTCCATGTCAGCCGGGTGTGGTGGTGCACGCTTGTAATCCCAGTACTTGGGAGGCAGAGACCAGAGGATCCGGGTTCGCGGCCAGCCTCAGCTACTTAGTGAGGTCCTCCGCAACTTCGTGAGACCCGGTTTCAAAATAAAAGTATAAAAAATAGGGCCAGGGGTGTAGCCTGGAGGTAGAATGCCCCTGGGTTCAATCCCTGGTACTGAAAATAAATAAATAAATAAATAAATAAATAAATAAATAAATAAATCTCCATGTCTAGCATCCAGGGCACACAGTGGCAGGATGTGGGTTCCCAAGGGCTTGAGCAGCCTCATCTTTGTGGCTTGGCTGGTTGCAACCTGCATGGCCACTCACTTGGGCTGGCTTTGCCTGCTGCCTGCAGCTCTCCCTGATGGGCATCGCATGTGGCTGCACCTACACCATCCTGGGCTCTTCCCCGAAGCTTCACAACTTCACTCCCACAGTTACATTACACATCAATGTACCCACTTGGGCTGCTCATGGTAACTGACTTCACAATACACCGCCTGGCCTCCCAGGCTTTCCTATGAAATCTTGACAGACGCTGAAGGGACTCTTACATTCAGCAAGCCTACAAAACCAGTATCACGTGGATGCTACAAATGTATGTTGCCAGAGCAAGCTGTACCTGGAGCCACTTAAACTATGGTCATAGGAGTCCCTAAACACCCTATGAGCTGAACAAAGGAAACAAGTCCAGGGGAAATGATTCCCTAGCTGGTCCTTGGCAAGCAGGACACCTGAGGGCTGTGTTCTGAAAGGAAAGTCCTTGAAACAAATTTGCATTTCTACATCTTTAGACCTGTGAGGACTGGAGTGGCCTTGTAGATTCCTGAGATGTCCTCAGGGCATCCTTCTTATTGTTCTGATGTAAAGCACTTGGCTACTTTCATTGTCAGTAGCAATCACACTTTCCTTGGCTGGAACCTTTGCATAAGCACCTTTTCTACCAAGCTGCAAATTTTTCAAATCTTTCCACTCTGCTCCTTTTTGCTCCTGATTCTCAGTAAATATGGGTAAAAGCAGACAATAATAATCATACTGCTGCCTGAGTGCTTTGCTGCCTGGAAATCCCCTCCACCAGATGAACTAGTCCATCACCTTTACACTCAGACTCCCACAAACCATCAGCACATGGACAAAATACAACCAAATTGTTTGCCATGGTGTAACAAGGACTCTAGTCTTCTTCCCAGTAGGGTCCTCATGTCATCTGAAATGTCATCAGCACAGTCCTTACTACCCACATTTCCATCAGCATCTCCATCTTCTTAACCATTGCCAGAATTGCCCATTACCCTCCACTTACAGCAATCTAGGGTTTTTCTAGCCTGTTCCTCCAAACTTTTCCAAACGCCTCCACATTCAAAGGGTTTCTCCATGTCACTGGGCATATGGTGACAACAAAGACTGCTCCATTTCTTTGTATCAGTTTTGTAGTTATCCCTTAATCCGTTGACAGCCAAAATTATCCATCACGGTTACAGAATACAAAGCAACTGTCATGAAAATGTAAGAAAAATGATCCTGAGAGAAAGGTCTGTGAGATAAAAGAAAGAAAAGATAAATTAAAAGATAAATTCAAATTTTTAAAATACTCAGTTCAAGTAAGTAAAATAATTGCATGTGAACTATTGGGATAATAAAGGGGCAAAAGTAAAATACTATGTAATTGAGTTGTAAGTAAAACTGGAGTTTATCTACCTCAGTACCAAGAATTTTGGGATTTTAGCAGCCATGTGGGAAAAAGAGATGGGTTTTCACCCTGATCACGCAGGGAAATAGAACTGAAAAATTCAAATTAAGTTAGGCATGTGAAGACCTACCTAGTTGTTTTGGTCAGCATTCTCACTGCTGTAATCCAAAACACCTGACCACCACAACTAAGAGGAAGGAAAATTACTTGCTCACGGTTCTGGAGATTTCAGGAGTACAGTCCATGTTAGGTCAGGTGAAGTTTGCAGAGCTCAGGGCATGGCAGAAAGGAAGCAAAGAGAGAGAGCACAAAGGCTCTGTTCTCACATCATGGAGGCTGGAAGCAAGAGAAAAAGCAAGGGGAGGAGGGACAAAATATAATCCCCAAAGTCACACCCCCAGGAACCCCTCCTCAGCAACCAAGCCCCACTTTCAACATGGCTGTCTTGTCTCTGTGAGGTCAGGGGGACATTCTAAATCCAAACCATAACACTAGTGTATAAAGGGATTGATAGAAAAAAAGTACTCCTAACCTAAATAAGAGACCAAAGGAACCATTTCTTTTGCCTGAGCTCACTAAGAAATTGAAATGATAGCCTGCTTTTCTTCAAAGAATGGGAGCTCAAATCAATAAAATCACAGTGACCATGAATCAGTAGCATCCTGAGATTCCTAACAAAACCAAACTCACCAAATTTCTGAAGGGCATGCCCTTAATCCAAGACTCACTGGGTTCTCACATATAACATCCCAATGAATATGAATTAATCTAAAATTACTAAGCACACTAGGAAACATCCCACATTTACTAAAAATCAGTGTAGTCATTATGAGCAGGATAAAACATACTGATCATAATAAACTGGGATTTTTAAAAAGCACAATTAGATGTCAGACACCAAGGATATCAGATAACAAAATATTGGAGTGAATATAAATATATTAAAATAATTTAAAAAGTAAAACAAAGAACCAAAATAAAAGCAAGGAACAAGATCTTAGAAAATGATCAGAAGGGTGTGAAAGCTGGTAAACAAAACTTTGACCAATAGAAATATAATTCTTAAAATTAAAAACCTAAATGAACTTGGTAACAACAAAAATAAGACAAAAATAAAAAAATATAAAACTATATATCTGAAGAAATTACTCAGAGTTCATCAAAGAAATATTACCAGTGGGAATGCAAAATAATATAGCTAGAATAAACAGTTTGCCAGTAACTCATAGATTAAAACATAATTGCCTTCCAACTCAGTAATCCAATTCTTAGACTTACTCAAAAGAAATAAAAATGTCCATCAATATATAAACCTGTATGCAAATGGTTATAACGACTTTGTTCATAATCAACAAAATCTTAAAGCAAGCCAAATATGCATCAGCAGGTACATATATAACAGTAATATCTACATATAATGGAATATTACTCAACATCAAAAAAGGCATAAACTATTCATTTATGCAAAAGCATGGATGAATATAAAATACTTTAAGCTGCATGAAGAATAAAGACTTAGAAAGCAATATGACTTATGTTTCCATGTAGATGACATTCTGAGAAAGGCAGACTTTAGGGACAGAAAATATATCAGTGGTTATTAAGGATTACTGATGATAGGTGTTTGACTACCGAGGAGGAAACGGAATTTCAGCAGAGGAAGAGGAAACTACTATACAGTCCATTGTGATGATTGTCCCAAAACTATGCACTTGTCACAACTCACAGGACTTATACTAAACAGGGTGAATTTTACTATATGTCAATTAGGACTCAAAAATAAAATTAATAATGTGGAATAGAGAACAACAAAAGGCAATTAATTATAAACAGGAAGGCTTTATAACAATTCACCAAGTAATAATTCACTGTTAACTGCGAGAGCAGTCTACCATTAGTATGCTTTCTGTATAAGACTGCTGCTAATAATCGACCTCCTTCCAAAAAAATGAATGTTATAAAAAATGTAAAAATGCAATGAATAATTTTAATCAAGTAGGCATGTATAGAATTATGTCCACTGTAACCCTAACAAGAAACAGATGGTGCTTTCAATGGAGTTAATTGGTGGGACTGAGTAAAGTAACTGCGTGCTGAGTTCTTGGCAGAGCAAAGGAAAACCAACAGAGGTAGATGACATTTTCCAGGAGCTAGCAACAATGGGGAAGCATTGTCAGCTCAAAGCATAAAGAAGTAAAGAGAGAGTATCAATAAATTGAGTGAAGGTGGAGTTACTGCAATCAGTATAGAAAACTATGATCTTACAAAAGCTGTGGCCCTCAGGAAAGAAACACATGGATTGTGAATCTATGAGAGAGTACAGGGGCTAAATACCCAATCTTACTCTTTTTTTGATGCATTGTAAACATGCCAGTCTTCTTGGACACAGAAGAGTACAGAAGGGTAGAGATAAGAGTAAAGAAAAGCTGGGCGTGGTGGCGCACGCTTGTAATCCCAGTATTTGGGAGGCTGAGAACAGAGGATCCGGGTTCGCGGCCAGCCTCAGCTACTTAGTGAGGCCTTCCACAACTTAGTGAGACCCTGTTTCAAAATAAAGAATAAAAAATAGGGCAGGGGGTGTAGCTCGGAAGTAGAATGCCCCTGGGTTCAATCCCCAGTACTGCAAAAAAAAAAAAAGAGTAAAGAAGTTTAGAGGTCCCTTGATTTAGATGGACAAACATTATTCAAACACAAGAACAATGCACCCAACAATTATGTAAATATATTTTTATGAACAAATAACATGTTTTGCATCCTAGGCCTTAATAAGTCTTAATAAGCATTAAATATATATAACTCATTTTCTTCCTGTAGTGCAATTTAGACAGGAAAAGTAAGAGATGAATTAAAACGTTTTATAGAACTCAAAATTAAAAGCAATCTTGTAAATAATTCATGGTCAAGCCGGGCATGGTGGTGCATGCTTGTAATCCCAGTACTTTGGGAGGCGGAGACAGGAGGATCCGGGTTTGTGGCCAGCCTCGGTTCTCTCTCTCTCTCTACTTAGTGAGGCCCTCCGCAACTTTGTGATACCCGGTTTCAAAATAAAGTATAAAAAATAGGGCCGGGGGTGTAGCACGGAGGTAGAACGCCCCTGCGTTCAATCCCCGGTACCGCAAAAAAAAAAAAAAAAAAATTCATGGTCAAAGACATCAAGCCGGGTTTGATAATCCTGTAATCCCAGTACTTGTCAGGCTGAGACATGAAGGTTACAAATTTGAAGCCAGCCTTGATGACTCAGCAGGGCCCTCAGAAACTTAGTGAGACCCTTGTTTCAAAATAAAAAATAAAAAAGGCTGGGGTTGTACCTCAGAGGTAAAATTCCCCTGGATTCAATCCCCAGTACCAAAAAAAGACATAATAATAATGACTCTTTAATTTCTAAATTGTAATAAAAATGCTACACATACAAATTTGTGAGATGTAACTAAATCAATGGTTAGAAGGAAATCTATTGAGTTAAATGCTTATATTAGAATAGAGAAAGTGGTAAAATTAATGAATTAAATGTCAGTATTTGGAGATGCCAAAGATACAGTGTCTTATGAATGGTAACTGATTGAGAGGACATAAATAGAGAAAATCCTTATTTAGCTTTGCCATAATTCAAGAAATTTAGAACCCATGACCTGTGTTATATAAAGCAAAAGAAAATTAAATCAATGTAAATAGAAGGAAGAAAACTAATAAATAGGTGAACATAAATTAGGGAAGTAAAGCAAAGCTAACAATTTTTTAAAAAAATCGACAAAACCAAATTTAATTTCTATAAATAGATGAAAAAAATATTAGTAGAATTTATTCCCATTCTTGGGCTATCCTTTCATATGCAGGGCAATATATTAGCATACTCCCTTGCCATCCATAATGACCTTGCCCTTGGCAAGCCGGAGTACTTTTGGTTATTTAAAGCCTTCAATGCTGGTCGAAACTAACCACTGTCTCTGTGTCTCTGTCTCTCTCTTCATTAATTGTCGTAGACACATGAATGCATGGAATGCAAATTGGGAAAAGAATTGAAGACAACTCAATGTCATTGACAAATAAAGACAAGCTATTAATTCAAAATATCTGATAAGCAGAGTTGGTATGTATGCATGGATCCCTTCCAACCTCTACCATGTACTGAGAATGCAGGTGCCCAGATAAAAATCTTGATGGGCACTTTAAATTCACAGGTCATGGATTCTGAATTACTTGAATTACGGAAAGGCTAAATAAGGATTCTCTCTATTTATGTCCTCTTAATCAGTTACCATTGATAAAGCACTGTATCTTTGGCATCTCCAAATACTGACTTCTGGGAATGTAATTTTGCCTTGGATTATTGCTCTGGGCCCTGAGGATTTTTCATTTCGAGTGTGTGGACTCTGTGTCATCATATTCTAAGTTATCCTGTTAATGATTTGGATTCTAAAAATGAGCAATGTCAGAGACTTCGCATTGATCAATTTAGCTTCCAAGAACCCGAAGAAGTTGGAACCATGCCTGTGGTAGACAGTCCATGCTAAAACTACTGAAAAAAGTGAACTGAACATTTATAGAAAGTTTGTTATATCCCAAACAATCTTTTAAGAATTTTACATACAGTACTTTATGTAAAACTAACACCAGCTTTATAAAGTGGATAATTTCCATTTTATAGATTAGGTATCTGAGATACAAAGAGTTTAAAAACCTTTTCCTTGGTCACACAGCAATCAAATAATGCCCGTAGGATTTAGACTCAGGAAATAAGATCCACATTTGGACAAATACAACTAGGCTTTGAAATTGATCAAAAATAAAAATTTGGGAGGGGGACTTAAATGTTTTTGGATAATCAACACAGAGGAAAATATAATTTAATTGTGGCTCAATATATGTTTTCATCTTCAGGCTTTAACTTAAAATGGGATCTAATAGTTGGATCCATTTTTTTCCTAAGGAATTTGATGATGGCTGGAGATTTATATTTGGATCTGTAGCATCTCTGTGTTGCTGACATTTCATTATTACAGTATTTTTATGTAATATATTATTTAAATATATTTATGATGTCATTTGATCTCATTGAGAACCTCCATAAAAAGTGGTGGGACATAATTAGAGAAGGAAAATAGAATAAAAAATGGCTTTTCAGCCTTGAGTACATAGTGGCCTTGGAAATGATTTACTTCTGACCCATATCCAAGAGGAAGCCAAGCGAGAAGTTGTTAAATGTAGAATATCATCATGAAGGATTATTCTGGTGGGTAATCTCTTCCTAAAAGGGAGATAGCAGGGCCCCCGCGCTCCGCCCCGGCCAGCCATGCTGCCCTGCATGACCTGGGCAGCCCTCCACGCCCAGCCTTGGACTCTGGTGCCCTCCTGTGTGACCCAGGCAACCCTCTGCGCCCGGCCCCAGATCCCAATGCTGCCACCGGAGACCTGGACAGCCCTCCATGCCCTGCCTTGGACCTCCATGCCCTCCAGCCACTGCTACCTGAGACCCAGAGCCTTCACCTCTCTCACCTACACGGGAGCCTCTGTGCCATGCTTCAGAGCCCGGATACCCTCCAGTACCACCACCCGAAACACACGCAACCCTCCACACTGCCTCAGTGCCAGGGCATGCTCCAGTGCTGTCACCTGAGATCTAGGAGCCTGCGCACCTCCCTGGGGCCAATGCGAGATCCTCTGCAGCGTGCCTCAATGCCCATGCACCCTCAGGCATCGCTACCTGATACCCGGAGTCCGCACTCCCCTCTGGCCCATGAGCACATCAGAACTTGGGCAACCTCTGGTGATGCCTCCCGAGACCCAGAGCATGTGTGAATCCCTTGGGGCCTGGGCAATCCTCAGCACCTGCACCTCGGAGACCAGGCATCTTCTGGCACTGTCACCTGCGCCTCGGAGGCCACATCCAACACCGCACCTCTAAGTGCATCTCACATGCCAACACCTGAGCTCTAGAACCTGCGTGCCCCACACACAAACACACTGCATCCCAGTCAAACAGACGGGAGGGAACCACATCATGCAGCATTCTGACCCAATTGGGACTAAAGGGACCATCTAGAGGTCTTATACATAGAAAGGAAGATGATGCGGAGGCAACAGAAACACAAAATGGAAATCACCGAAAATACGAGAATGAGGAACAGTGAGGAAACAAGAAACACTCACAATGCATCAACAAGTGAGATCACTGACTCTGACCTACAGGAAATGCAAGTTGGAGAATTCAGAATTTTGATCTTCAGAATGATGAAAGGCCTCAAAAAAAGCGTAGAGGAGATGAAGGAAGAAGTTGAGGCTCTAAGAAAGAATCAGAAAGAAACACTGAATGAAATGAAGGAGTCAATAAACAAATTAAAGACTGCAGTAGAAACCAACTCTAGTAGGCTCGACCACATGGAAAACAGGGTATCACTCCTGAAGACAGTTCATTCAAAACTGAAAACACAGTCAACAATATACAGAAGATATTACAACAATACACCCTGGCCATCCACGAAATACAGAACAATACAAGACGTCCTAATCTAAGGATATGAGGCATCAAACAAGGTTTAGAAGCATCGACCAAGGGTATAAGAAACCTCTTCAAAGAAATAATTTCAGAGAATTTTCCAAACATAGAAAAGGATGTGGACATTCACATATAGGAGACATAGAGAACACTGTTAAGACAGGACCAAAGAAGGACCTCCCCATGCCACGTAATAATTAAAATGTCTAATGTAGAGGTCAAAGAAAGAATCCCAAAAGCAGCAAGAGCAAAAGAACGGGTGACACACAGGGGCAAAACAATAAAAATCACCCCAGACTTCTCAATCCAAGTCAGGAATGCCAGGAGGGATTGGTATGTAGTACTCCAGACCCTGGAAGTAAAAGAGAGATAGCACATCTCAACAGACCACAACTTTCATCTTTCATGGGACTAAAGGAACCATCTAGAGGTCTTATACATTGTATGCATCATCTTTCAAGCCAGTAAGTGAAGACAGCAAAAACCTAGGGCATATCAGAGGCTATAATGCATCTTCCTCTCTTTTGATTATACCTCCACATGAAATCATACACTACGGCATAATTCTCTTAGCTTCTTTCTATGCTGCCTACTATTTACTGTCCCCAAAGTCAGGTGGAAACCCAATATGACTGGAAAAATGAAGGGAGTGTGTGTGGCCAGCACCTTCCTTTCTTTCTAAGGAGCCCTCAGATTGCAGGTAATATCCACTGTGTTTTGGATATCTAGGAGTAGCTCTCCTTCAGGGGTTTTTTCTAATCCTATACTGAGGGGAAAGAAATTATTCTCATTCCAGGGCTCAATAATAAAAAATTCACTTGCTTGTAGCTAAAGGAAATGGTCAGTATCATGATTAACATTTAGAATTTTTTTTTTTTCTGTTTCTCTCTTGGAAGTATCTTAGAACTTAATCAAGAGAAAGGATTCCAGGTCATTGTCCCCTTACAAAATATACCAATAATAGGCAAACTATTGATATGAATAATGGAGGGAGAGAAGGTGTGTGTGT
>PVJS01033975.1:0-21826 GCA_004027185.1 Glis glis
TTTTTTTTTTTTTGCGGTACCTGGGATTGAACGCAGGGGCGTTCTACCTCCACGCTACAGCCCCGGCCCTATTTTTTACACTTTAGTTTGAAACCGGGTCTCACGAAGTTGCGGAGGGACTAAGTAGAGAGAAAGAGAGAGAGAGAGAGAGAGAGAGAGAGAGAGAGAGAGAGAGAGACAGGGAGGGAGAGAGCGAGAGAGCTGAGGCTGGCCGCGAACCCGGATCCTCCGGTCTCTGCCTCCCAAAGTACTGGGATTACAAGCGTGCGCCACCACGCCCGGCCTAGAAATGCACTTTTTTTTCAACACCCCTATACTGCACTAAACAGAGTGATTAGGAAGAAGACCAGCGTGAGTCCATTGAATAAGCAGGTGTACATTTTTGCATTTGCATAGTAAGAGACACAGAGGACATTGTTGTCAGCTCTTCTAGATAGTTTAATTGTACATTCAGCTTCAAATTCAAGGCTAAAATGCTTGCTAACAGCCCTTTCTAATTGCTTCTACTTGGTGGACATAGTGAACAAAACAGTAAATTTGTGAATCTCTAAGAAAAAAAAAATCTAGCCAAGTTATATAACTAATAGAGAAAAGTTATTTCCCAACTTCTCAATTTTGGAATTGCTCAGGAGCAAACCTTCAAATCTTGGGATTTTTTATCCTTTCTCCCACTTTTTTCTAGGCATGATTTCTACCAAGTAGTGATCAGACACTATTCCAACAATTCCAGACAGAATTCACCAGGGGCTTAAGCCAAAAACTGCCCAGGCGGGTGACAGAGGCAATGGCTTCGGCTTTGAGTAGGACAATGGATTGTGGTTGGGGGCCATAGTCTACTTGTAGAATTCCGGCTCTGCTCAAATTTTCAGGTTAAACAGACAAACCTACAAAGGGAATTTAAATAAAACAAACAAAAATACTTTAAGAAATGGGAGAACCCAAGTGGTAAGATTTTAGAAGTGCTGGGAAATCACTCCCTAAATCAGTTTCCATACCACCTGAAATCTTCCTTTTAAACGGTTGCAATTACTTCTAAATCCCAAGTTCTCTAAAGATGTAACACATTGTCCTTGACACCTTAGAAGTCCACTGGGTTCCGGAGGTTACCTGTGAAAGCCCAGGTGGAGAGAAAGGCAAGTCCTGAAGCAAATGTCCCAGTTGTGAAGGTCAGGGACAGAATTCACCGGTCTGTGTGGTGCCTCTGCTTTCTCCATACTCTGCCCATTCAGACCTTTCTTAATATTTTAGGGGAAATGTCATGTCTACATCTGTGAGTCTTCTCTGTGCCATGAATTTAGCTCAATGACTTTATGTCATTTAGGGTAATGTGATATAGTGACAATTAGAATGCTTAACAAAGCTATTTGTGAAATAAATTGCCAAAATCCGCATCATCAAAGGGAGATAAATTGGCAGTCTGGTTAGAATGCAATTATAAACTGGGAGTGGTAGCTAGCACACACCTATAATCCCTGTACTTGGGAGACTGAGACCAAGGATCCCAGGTTTTAGGCTTCAGCAGTTTAGCAAGATACTGAGCAACTTGGCAACCCTATTTCAAGATAAAAAATAAAACAAAATAAAATAGGACTGGGAGTGTAGATCAGAGGTAGAATGCCCCTGGGGTCAGTCCCCAATACCAAAAAAAAAAAAAAAAAAAAAAAAAAGAGAGAGAGAGAGAGAGAATACAGTTATAATTTGACCTTAGCAGTAATATTGAGGAAAAAAGTAGTATGTGAACTAAAACAGAATTTATATATTTTAGTTCCTATTTATCTTTATTTTATATTTTTTATTCTCTGGGAGTAATTTTCACCATTATAGAAAATAGTTTTGAGAATTGCACCCTTTACATGGAAGAATGAGAACAGTTATTTTGGAATCCAATTTTTTTACAATAATTTGCCTCAATGATATATTTTATGCTTTTTCCCTTCCAGATGATGAACAGATTATTAGAAAATACATGTACAAAGCCGGGCGTGGTGGTGCACGCTTGTAATCCCAGTACTTTGGGAGGCGGAGACTGGAGGATCCGGGTTCACGGCCAGCCTTAGCTTGCTCTGTCTCTCTCTCCCTCTCTCTCTCTCTACCTAGTGAGGCCCTCCGCAACTTCGTGAGACCCAGTTTCAAAATAAAGTATAAAAAAATAGGGCCGGGGGTGTAACGCGGAGGTAGAACGCCCCTGGGTTCAATCCCTGGTACCTCAAAAAAAAAAAAAAAGAAAAGAAAATACATGTACAGGTATCTATATGCGTGAACATGCATACCAAAGTCAGATACCCAACTATATATAAAAAAGAAAACAAAATAAACAAAAAATCCCATAAGGTAGGCTATTTATCTATGTAACAAGACATATATCCACTAAGTGACCTGACTTATAAAGAGGCTGAGCCCTGCCATATTGTCTAGAAAAACTTTGTAAATTCAGGTTTTAAATGAAATAAGATAATAATAATAATAATAACAATAATAACATTTTGTTTCTGACTCTTTGAATTAAAAAACAATAGATTATACACCTTGAGTAAAAAACATTGACATAGATTCAAGTAGTGAGATCTATTATTTTTAAGTAGTAAAAAGAGTATCTTAAAAGTAGGTTATATTTTGTATATATTACTACTGCCTTAAGATTATGTATCTCATTTGAGTAGGTTTCATACATCTGCTTTCATGATTCATGGACATAAGAAGTATAGAAAGTGAGACTTTCCTGCTGTTAGAAACAACTTTTTACGGCATCTAAAGAAACGGCACGTGTTTGAAAATTGCTTGGCAAGGCGATTTTACTTTTTTGCAAAAAAGAGTGCTCCCAGATATGAGAGAGAGCACGTTTCACAAAGAACCCAGTGGGTCTTATATCCCTAACGCAAGGCTCCTCCTGCGCTGAACTCCTATTGGTCGAAGTTACAGCTTCACATTCTTCCCTGTCAGCTACAGGGGAAGATGGGGGAGGGTCGACACCTGTAATCTCTTAAGAGATGTTAATTTGGGGAAGGAATGTAAGTCCCTACCAGGTTACAAAATGGCCACCTAAGTGAAACTACCTCCTTTGACAGAAAAGATACAATTATATTCTCACACTGCTACCACCTGAAACCCAACACCTAACTAAAATATATCATCTGTCTTTGAAAGCTTCTCAATTAGTATATCAGCATTTGTGTAAATGGTATTTCCTATTCTTTTAATCGCAGAACCATACAACCTCAGAATCATCTTTGACTCCTCTATTTCCTAAATTTATTTATTATTTTTTCCTGCTGGCTCTACTGTACAGGTAGAACCTATCCCTCTAGACTCTTATTGTTTCTGCTCAGTCTACCGGGGTCTTAGGCTCTACAGGTCTAATATCACATAATAACTTCCAAACTAGTTTTCCATGATTTTAACACTGAGAGGTGGTTCTGTGTAAAGAGCCCTAAACTTAGAATGTGTGAATATGGATTCAAGTCATGGAATAACTGAATCCCTGGTCTTCCTTTCTTCTTCCATGAAACACAAATCATGGTAAGTCCAGCATTGGTTCTGTTGCCTGTGATAGTTGGTCTGGTTTGTCAACTTGACCCTCCTAAGATCATGTGACTTTGGTTGTATAACAGCAGATTGAACCAGAAGTCCTGCCCTAAATGTGGGCAGCAGGGTTCTGATAGGTGCAGGACTTAGATAAAAAGAAAGAGAAAGCCGCGTAGAGGGAGCCGCAACTCTTCCTGAAGAAAACGCGTCTGCTCTCATTTGAGATCATTGGCCTCCACCTTTGCCATTTCCTTGAAGAGCTTCTTGATCTTCTGCTCTCGTCTGAGATCGTCAGCCTCCAGCCTTCGAGCTGAAACTTCACCACCGTTTCTCCGAAGAGCTTCCTTATCTTCACATCTTGGACTGGACTGAATTGGTGGTTGCTTCAATCCTAAGGATCCAGCTCTTAGACCGCCTGACCAGCTACTGATTCCTCTGGTTCTTCACGTGCAGTCGAAACTCAGGACTACATTGTGAGCTGATCTAATAAATCCCTTTTTCATATACTCATTCTTTGAATTCTGTTGATCTGACCAATACATTGCCAGAGTCAAGTGAGAAGATGTACGTTAGCAATACTACTGAGGCTAGACTTCTCTTCTTCCCCAATTTTAGTTTGCATGAGAGGCTTTGGAAGACATATAACCGGTGGTAGATCATGGCAGCTTTGCTTCCCAGAATTGATTTGTCGCTAGCTCTAATTTATATCCTATAATTTAATGTACTAGCTTTTGATTAACTATGATAAGGCATGTGGGCTCTCTCATGAAGAACTCATATATCTCATCCTCATCCACACACCATTCTCATTTCTTCTTTCAAATAAGTCAGTCATTTCCTCCACAGTTCATAGAATCCTTCTTACATAAATTGTTGACAAAGCTGAGACTTAAGACAAAATAAATGAGGAGAGGAAGGTAAAATAATTATGTTAGATTATGACTAATATTACCACTTTATTTCTTTTGTATTTTTGGCTGAGAAATCACAAAGCAGAGGACAAGAACTTTGTTCATTTGTCAGATGAACCATCCTGCTGAAAACAATTTTTCAAAATGTACAAGGATTTCAGATCTACTGGAGGCAGGCTCAGGCTGGGTGTGGTTCCCGAAGCACTGTAGTAAGGATTACCAACATTTTACCATCATGGATTCAAGCATTGGCCACTTACCCCCAACAACTGAAAGGACTTCAAGAAATAAGGCCAGAGACCTACTTACCATCACATTTCAGTGAAGTAAAACTGCATTGATGATTGGATGAAAATGGCTCATCTCAAATTCTACCACGGGTGATTTCACTTGGTGAATAGCCCAGAGTTCCTGCTTCACTCAGGCAATAAAGAGCACTTTTTCACTTAAGGGTCTGGAGATGGCTGAGAATATTTTCAGTCTAGGTCTATAGTCACAGCCATTGTTGGAATCAAGGCAAATACCTGATCTACTGTTCATAAAGACAGTTACAGAATAAGGAACACATTCAAAATATACGTTTAAGTATATATAAGGTGTAAAAGACAAAAATACCTCTAAACTACAAGTAAAATCATTTAAAAAGAAAAATGTATAAGCTCAAAGGCAAATTTAAAGAAGGAGTTAATAGAAATGTACCTTATTTTTGATAATTTTATAGTTTACAAACCTATTTGTCCTATAATATATTTCCCGGACAACTATAGGAGATAAACTAACTTCCATTTTATAGGGGGAGAATGACAGATGACTTACTCAAGGTCAAAGAAGCTAGAAAGATAGTACATCTGAGATTAAAACATAGTCTGTCTACCCAAGGTCAATGTACTTCCCACTATATAAATAACATTTTCTTGCAATAAACACTCAACATCATAATAGTTTTGCTGATTTATTTCTGTTATCTTCATGAAAGTAAATATAGGCAAGTTCCTCACTGTAGTCTGGCCACATGTGATTCTTTTTGCAGTGTGATAGCTCAAGATACACTTCTTTATTCTGACATAAATTTATTTTGAAGTGTTAATTGTATACTTTCTTATTATTTTCTTTGAAAATTTTTAGTTAAGAGGACTATTTTGGAGTTGTTAATACTAGACATTTTATTATATAAGCAAAAAACCAGAAAAAGTCAGATAACCAAATTGAAAAATTCTTACCCATTCCCTTCTTAGAATTGGACCCAATGAAGCCATATATGGTGGTGTACAACTGTAATCCCAGTACTTGGGAGGCTGAGACACAAGGATCACAGGTTCAAGACCAGCCTCAATAACCAAGTGAGACTCTCTGCAACCTAGTGAGATCCTGTTTTTAAATAAAAACTAAAAAGGGTCTGGGGGTTTAGCTCAAAGGTAGAATGCCAATCCCCCCCCACACACACAAAGAATCAGATGCTGTTATTTATTAATTTCTCGATTTTCTTACCTTCATATCTATACTTATTATAAAAAAATCATTGTCTTGACTTAAAACATTAATTGGAATGCTAAAAGTTTGCTCCTAAATTCTACTTGACCCAGATCAGGACTGATTTGTGACATATTGGAATGTTACCTTCCCTTCCCACCTATTATTGTTCTTCTTATCCTTCCAGACTCAAATCAAACACCCTTTCTTCCATGAAACCTTTATGGACACTCCAGATGGTAGGTTTTATACCAGTAGGAGAAAAGTCACTGGATCCATTAACACATTTGCTCCAACGGATTGTATAGTGTCTATCTGTCACCTAGTAATGTTCTAGAGGAATGGATCATAGAATTATTAAATTTTAATGTGGGTAGGGAAAAGAAAGATTTTGAAATGACGCCCTTCCATGCATTTCAGACTTTGGTTAAGTCCTCTCTGGATTGCAGAACTGCAGAATAAGGTGAGGAGGACCTGGTATGGGCTAGTGACTGTGAAGGACCCATGCTGTGGAAGGGAAAGAGAAGCCATTAAAGCTAACCCAATCTTTCCACAAGGCTTATTCTTGCCCTCACATTTCACAAGTCCCTACAAATGCTGATGCACAGCCCGCTGGATCCTCCTGAGCTCTGACATTAAGTATTTATGGGCATAATTTAAAGTGCTCCAACAACACACAGGATAAAGGAAGTCCTTGGGATCCTCTCAGTAAGAATGGATCTCCGTAGGAGAGGACTTGCTCCATTGTTTTAGGACAAGCATGCTTTCAGTTAAGGACCACAGGTAATTAGTGACTGCAAATGCATAGACAGGTGTGCACTGTGATGATTTGAGGACTTTCTGAGTTTTGGATGCTAATTTGAAGCCTGATTAAAATTTGTTTAATGAATAATTCTATTCTTTGACTGTCTTTAAATTATCCACATCAGATTTTAAAGTATTAATACAATGGCCATGTTAGAAAACTGAATATATGATCATCTGGCTACTTTCTTACAAGAATATAAGAATTCAAAAGTTCAATGCCATCAACTAATAACCGTCTCTATACTTTCCTTCCATCTTAATTAGGTATGTGGACAGTCCAGTAGAAACTAGATTTTCTTTTTATTTCCTTTGAATTGTAAAATAAAGATGTCATCCAGCAATTCTCCTTCAATGATTTCCTTTTTTGGTGATAAGCTATCAGGGAATAGTTAGCAACCTTGTAGTCACACTGAAAAGTCAAACAATCCATTCCCTTTCAAAAGCATTTAAAATTACAAAACTTTAACCAAAAATCCATTTGATTGACTTGTGGGTATGATTTTCATGTAAGCAGAGCTTTATGATTGTAAGAGAAATCATTTTCGAATGATCTAATACTGTATCTCCTCTTTAGCTCTTTTTTTTTTTTTTTTACGTAAGGAAACCATAGAAACAACTGATTCTGGCTCCAGTGGCTATTTGCAAGCACTTGTGTGTATATATAGCTTCACTTAACAACATTCCAGCTGCTGTCTTCCTTTCTGACTGAGTCAGATAAGATTGTGTTCTACGCATTCCAATATCTAGGTAATGATTAACCTGCCTATCACTGTAGATTACTGCTGTTCTGTTGCATTGCGATGATCTCATTGCAGGCACCAGCTCTGTTTCCTCGTTTCTAACTTCATAGGACTTTCTCCTGGGCATTCTCTCCAGACATACTGCAGCCCACTTTCTAGCAAGAATTTTTTTCCTTTTAATATTAAATTTTTCTGTGTAGCAGCTAGACTTTGGAATTGCCTCATTATTTTTAGAGCTAAGGGTCTACATTTCACTTCAGTGAAAAATCTGAAAGGTTTTAGCATCAAATTCATTATAAGAAAATAACTTTCTTAGATAGGAAATAAATTTGAAACTGTCGCATAAAATAAATTGAGAGGATATAGAATGTGATTTCCTATTTAAATCTTATACTCTGAAAATACATGCAAACTGAAACTGAAACAAAATATGACAAAATAAAAAAATAAACACTTAAAACATCATTGCTACATAATCTACTAATTTATATTTGTATTAGGAAAAATTATCATGTAATAATGAACAAAATTTCCTGTACTTAAGGTAGATTACTGGGATTTTAGCTTTTTGTTAATAATCTTTGTTGACTATTCAATGAAGGAAAAAAATGTGACCAACACCAATGCATCAAAGTGATATTTCAAAGAACTAGAAGGCAAAATATTATTGTCTTTTGTAGACTAATTTGCATGCTTTAAAAACTACAAATCCAAATGACAAATAAAAGATTCTCACAAAAAACACCACACATTTGGTAAAAGGAAGGATATATATTTAAAAATTGTTTATAAAATCATCACAACTACATGCACATTATAATTCTCACCTTCCTCTTTCATAACTTGCAGAATTATACCACCCAGAGTGATGCCAAAAAAAAAGCTAAAACTTAAAAAAAAAAAAACTGCTACCAACCATCATATTGGGATAGGCTCAACCTATATTCTCTCTTGTTGCTAAGCGAACAGCAGGAGGCTTCCTCTCGCAGGGGGGTTAATAGCATGCTGGACAACTCAACATATTGGGGGAATGGGCTCACTGAATGATGAAGCAGTCACACGAGTTGTCAATATTTGAAATATTGTGATAAAGATCTGCAGTTTGAGGTCCCTTCCACATATTCCTCCTCATCTTTTCCAAACAGTACTCCCGATTTCATTACCATTGTTCACTTTTTGTTCCTGTGATGCTGAGATCTCTGAGCCTGAAGAAATCCTGGGCAAAGTAAAATTCTCCAAATGTATTAGGATCCTGGACCCACATCTCTGGCCAGACTTGCTGCTTGTTCTCTCACCTTTTCCCCCTTAAATCTTTGAATAAAGATTTTCCTACTTATAATGCCCTCACCGTTATCTTACTTCACTAAATATTTGCATTTTTAGATCCTTGATATACTTTATATCATTTTTTTTGTATATTGATATACCAAGACATATGTTTTCTAGCAATTCAGAACTGAAAAAATAATAGCTAGTAGAGTACAGTTAGGTAGTGGTTTAAATTCCCCAAATGTTTACATTTTGCCATAGGTGGACACAAATTACTTTTTTGGCATCTCCAACCTAATAAGCTAAGTAGTTACCTTCTTTGGTTTTTGATGAATTGTAACTCTGTGTGTGTGTATGTGTGCGTGTGCGTGTGTGTGCGTGCGTGCATGTGTGTGTGTGTAAATGAGCCCTACCATTTGGACTTTGTACAAGTTTAATTAATCACTGAAAAGCAAATGTTGAGTAACCACCCCAACTGTTACTAAAAACATCCTGTTTTCCTTAATTTTGTTTTACAAGGATTGTTTTTTTTACAAGCAAAGGAAACATAGTAAAATTGATAAAACAACAATGTATTAGTTCTATTTTGATCTCAACTCTATGCAGGATTACTTTCTGTAGGAAATTTCAACTGATGATTAGTCAGATTCCACATGACCATTTCCAGTGATAAGGATTTTAGCTTTTTTTAAAGCATTATGGTTATGATTGGATAGCTCTAATCGTTACAAAGATGTGCCTTATATATTTAGTTAAAATAACCATCCTGAATGTTTTACCCATTGATCTTAGTCTGTGGACATAAAGGCTCTCAGAAAAAGTATAATTCTTCTTCCAGCTGATAACCCTTGTTTATCTTCAGGGACAGATAACTCATTTGCTCTCAGTTCTCTCTTATCTAAAATCTTCAGTTGCATTTAGCTTTTCAATGATATGTTTTTAGCTATCTCACCACTCTGCTCCCTAATGATGCTCAGATTTTCAGCACAGCACCCAAAGTTCACTCTTTCAACAGATAGTAATGGTTCATCTACTATGGGCCAGTTAGTGTGCTGAGTATAAGGATTCACAATGAAATATGATGAGGTTGGTGGTAGAAATACAAGAACTTTTAAAAGCACACAGTAGGAATATCTAACTCAGTCAGGGAAAACTTAATGGGGAAAGAAAGTGTATGCTGAAACCTGAAGAGGAGTGAAGACTATTCAAGAAAAAGAGCAAAGCAGGGGCAGTGCTCTGAAGCCTGACAAAGTGTCACAGACTTCAGGAACTGAAAGGAGTCCCATGTGAAGTCGCGTGATGTGACATCAGGCAGGGTGGAAACTAGGCAAGTGCCATGTTGGAGGGTGTTGTAAGTATTTTTAAGGAGTTAGAATTAGGATGTGCAAAATGGTTTTAAACAGGAGAACACATATGCTCAGATTTTATTCTAAACAGGTCTCTGTGGTGACAGATAAATATTGAAGGGAGAGAGTCTGCATACATGGAGAGTTAGTGAGCTTGATTTATTGGATGGAAGAAGGAGAGGTGAGAAGAAAATTGGGCTAAGACTGTGGACACTGAGACTTTTCCTGAGAAGGGAGAGCACATCTGGGAGGAGTGGGCGATGAATTGAGAATGGAGCACATTACTCTGCATACGGTGGGTAAGATAGCTCCCATTCTAATTTCACATGAAACATTCATAACATTCCCGGAAGTGATGCCTCAATAATGGAGCCATTTGCATTAAAACCCAATCTACTAGAGACTGTTTAGAGTAAGCACAAAGTACTTATTGAAAAATGCTCTGTTTACCTAGTAATTATTACTGTGATACTATTGTCAATATATCTACTATAGGCTCAGTATAACTACCTGGAAAACAATTACTGCTCTTAATCATTAAAAGAAATACAGTTAGATACATATATCATTAGCCAAGCAATTAAGATTAGCTACTCACACCCGTTCCGGTGACGCATGCCTATAATCCCAGTACTTGGAAGGCTGAGACAGTAGGATTGAAGGCTCAAGGCCAGACTCAGCAACTGTTTGAAAATAAAAAATAAAAGCCAGATGTGGTGGCTCATGCTATAATCTCAATACTTGGGAAACTGAGATAGGAGGATCCTAGGTTTGAGGACAACCTCAGTAATTTAACCAGGTCATCAGCAATTTAGCAAGACCCTGTTTCAAACTAAAAAATAAAAAATAAAGCTGGGGTGTAGCTCAGTGGTTCAATCCTCAGTACCATCAAAAAAAAAAAAAAAAGGAAAAGAAGCAAAATAAAAAGGACTGGGATGTAGCTCAGAGGTAGAATGCCCCTGGGTTCAATCCCCAGTAACAAAAGGAGGGAAGGAAGGAAGGAAGGAAGGAAGGAAGGAAGGAAGGAAGGGAGGAAGGAAGGAAGGAAGGAAGGAAAAAAGATGAGCTACTCACATCTGCTGATGTGCTGAATCAATAACGTGCTGCCAGGCCATCTGGGGCAGGGGATATATTCTACCTCTGACAGCTGTTGTGTATACATAGGCTCTGAGGAATAGCTAATCCTACATTGTATGACCTCAGTTCAATATATCCATTTATATTCAAAGCCCAATAGGAGCAATTTTTTTTATTCTTCTTTGATGAGTTTTACATCCTTTTCATTTTCAATTTTTAGCAAAGGGAACATGTATTGTTGAACAAGTCATCTAAATAGGGTCCTGGAAGTTTTGATGGTTTGTAAATCAGAAGTAACAAATCATTTCAACAAGGGCATTTGTTATACCCCACACAAATGTACATGTTTTATATCATTTGGTTATTTATGCCATTATTTCAGGTCTCAAATACATCCCTGATTGACTACACTATCCGTTTGGTCATTTTCCTATTCTTTTCAAACCCAATCTTAGAAAAATTATATATATATATTGTTTTTTTTTTTGCGGTACTGGGGATTGAACCCAGGGGCATTCTACCTCCGCGCTACACCCCCAGCCCTATTTTTTTTATACTTTATTTTGAAACTGGGTCTCATGAGGTTGCGGAGGGCCTCACTAAGTAGAGAGAGAGAGAGAGAGACAGAGAGAGCTGAGGCTGGCCGCGAACCCGGATCCTCCGGTCTCCGCCTCCCAAAGTACTGGGATTACAAGCATGCGCCACCACGCCCGGTGAAAAATTATATTTATAGCCACATTGTGTGGTATAATCAGAAGATGAAAACTTTGGAACCCAAAAGACCTAGGTTTGAATGCCACCTAACAGTTCTGTCACTGTAGGTAAGTCTTCCACTCTTGATGACCTTCAATTTGCTCACAAATAAAATATAAGTAATGTTATCTACTTTGTAGGGCAGTGTTGAAGATGACGATAATGAAGAAAGTATTTGGCATTCTAGTACCACAGAATTAGAGCCAACAGTATTAATGGTAAATAAAACATTAATATTTTTGGAGACTGTTGAAACAAAGAGAATGTTCTCTTTCCTTTGCTCTGCTGGAAATTCTGCCAGTCTAGTCATCGCATATGATAGTTATGTTTGATGGTGACTTTTATGAATTGGGAGATGAAGTATCCCCAAACAACACTGATTGAGATTTAAAAACTAGCAACTTAAAAGTCATTAAAAGGGAATTTTGCCGAATTATTGTTGCCTGTGATATTACTAAATAAAATACACCAAATGATGTCTGGAGGTGAAGCTTTAGTTATGAGATCTAAGATGAGAACCCCTAAAGACTCAAAAAAATCTAATTTCCAAGTTGCCTTTAATTTCTTAGGCAGAAAATAAGGATTAGATGAGAGGCTCTAAAAATGGATTTAAAGTTAATTTAACTCTGCACAAATTGTACAGACTGTGAGCAGAACCAAATTTCCTAAAAAAAAAGTGATACTTTAGCCAATTTGTTTACATTTACTGGTGATACACATGGGTTCCCAGGATTGAAGGATAAGTACTACTATTGAACTTGGTTACAGTTATGAACAAAACTATAGGCACCAATTGAAAACTTTGCTTTAAAATTTCTAGACATCTTTTCTGACTGATCTCTTCTTTTGGAAACAGTGGCCTTGGGTTTTAAGCAGTGTCCTCTTGTGAGTCAGATGTGTTGAAACATGTATGGGAAGCCATGTGCTTTTACAGCTGAAACATAAAGAAGCTGAAACCCCACCCTACACATGAGCCATTATGAAAATATTTTAGGTACTACAAAAAGCAAGAAGCTTAATGTCTTTAGCAATGATCAAAGGGAAATCCATGGATAGGGCAGCGTCAGGGTCTGAATACTTAACCCGCCTCCTCGCTGCTGCTTATTAATGGCTTGGAGTATGCATGGTGTGATTTTTGAAATGAGGATGTAGGATCCATATTTTTTTGTTTGGTTATCACTTATATTCTCCTGTTTTAGCTATAAAACTTTTGGCTTTTTGTTACTTCATGCAGAGGCAGTGAGGGAATAATTTTAAAAAACAAAATCAAAAACAACTATTTGCTGAAAGTCAGGAAATTTGGATATTAACTTCAAGTCGGCCATGATCTATATATATAAAGGGGCTGATCGACCTCGTGTTTTTGAGTTTCATTTTCTGAATCCATAAAATGAGTGCTATGATGAGGTGACATCCTTGGTTCTTTCCCTGTGTTGAAATTAAATAATTTTATAGTTATTGTTATATACACACATACTTCTATCTACACGGGTTAGTAAAACCTCATAACTGATTACTTATGATGTTCCATCATTATTTTGCATATTACAGCTTATTTATTTTAGAAAATATAAAAACAATACTAATACTAATAATTTCATAGTTATATTTCCTTCTACATTTAAATGCCATTTAACATTCAATTAAAATTCCACTTTAAGTCTGAAGTTTCATAAGAGAGACCATTTGAATGTTCATTGCCAATTCTGCCTTTTATATAATGTTTTATCTGGAGTTCCATGCTTTTAAGAAAAATGTCATATTGAGGAAGAAAGTGGTGAAATAAATGACAATAAGGGATCTTGTCTTGACTTCCACTAATCAAGTAGCCTTGGTTTGGCAATTCGCCTTTTGGCCATTTCTCCCCTGTTAGACAATACAGGCTACGTGGCTGAAGATTGTTAGTTTCATCTGGATCTGTCAAAACTGTAGGGCCTGAAAATGTGAAGTAGATTCAGTATATATAAAAATATTTCAAAATTGAAATCAATGTCTTTGCATAAATCTAATGTCATGTCAGCTAATTATTAGCAACTCAATGCAGTCATAACAAATTAAATTTAGTGTGAGATATGAGTACCTAAGAATATGCTTGATATGCCGGGCATGGTAGTGCACACTTGTAATCCCACTACTTGGGAGGTTGAGACAGGAGGATCGGGGTTCGCGGCCAGCCTCAGCTACTTAGTGAGGCCCTCTGCAACTTAGTGAGACCCTGTTTCAAAATAAAGAATAAAAAATAGGGCTGGGGGTGTAGCCTGGAGGTATAATGCCCCCTGGTTCAATCCCCGGTACCACTAAAAAAAAAAAAAAAAAGAATATGCTTGATACAATACAGGACAGGCCTCTCAGTCACTACCCTTGGCAAATACCCTGGGTAAAGAGGAACAGACTCTGTACTGTCAAAGGATATCCCATATCTAAGATTTTATGATTATATTCACTGTTTTTAAAGTCATGCTTTTAGCATAATTCTTAGTAGTTTGCAGTCAAAGAGAACAGATAATGCCCTTTTGTGATGACTTTACTTTGACGGTGTAAGGGTTTTGTGTAAGATAGATGTGGGTTTATAGCTCAGGTTTACTACTTGGCCATCAAAGGATCCTCAGAAGTGCCATAATTTCCTTGGAACACAATGTTTTCATCTGCTGCAGCACTGTTCAACTTATGTGAATGTTAAATGAGGATTAAATGAAATAATAATATAGTTATTGGTACATGGTAGTTATCTAGTAGAATAGTTTCCTTTTTCCTTTCATTTTAAACATAAAAGTCAATTGAACTGGCATTTTATACAGATAATTATATATAAGATTGAAAGAGAAACTGATTCCTAGACTTTTGTAGCTGAAACTGGCAATATTACAGCTTCTAGAACCATAGTCATCATTTAGTCAAACTCTACATCTAATTTTGTCTTTGTTTCTTACAACTAACTGGAAGAGTCTAGGTTCCTGATTATATGGTCAGTTTTACTTATCCTTCTATTAGCTACTTAAAAGTAGTTAGACATCTGTTTAAGTTTTGTGTCATTTTTACAGGCTAGGGCCTAAAATAATAATTTTGTGTGATTCATAGCCAAATTTCCAATTACAGAATGAAAGTTTTAATCTCACTTTCATCCATGATCCAAAAGGAATTTTTCCTTGTCATCACAAATACATGATAGTATATAGTTTACCCATCTTTGAAGAGGGCGAGCCATCTTTGAAGTCTTTGCCAAAATCTTGGGAGGCCCACAGGTTTTATAAGTTTCTACTAAGGGCAGACATTTGAAGTGCATCAACAGCATCTTTAGGGCATTTTGTTTTTTCATGCATCTATTTAGTATAAATTTAACAATAAATTAATAAACTAAGAAAAAGGTACATTCCTGAGAATGTACGCATATATGTATATGTGTACATATATATGTATAAAATTGAGATTTATTAATACACTTTAGAATAATCTAAGTCTATTTTTAATTCTTTAACCATTATCCAGCTACCTCTCCATATTGTTGAAATCAGTATCACTTGAGTTCATTTTGCATTTTATATAGAGTTCTACAAAATTTATACTAATCCCTTTTTTTAATATAGCTTTAAGCTTCTATATAAACAAAAATGAGTGCTTTTAGAAGGAAGTAAGGTAACATTCTTTCCAACCATGAAATTCCATGACTCTAGAACAGGTTTCAGTGAATTCAACTTGATCATAAACTTCTACATAGTGGTTTTGTCTCTTGTTCCTCTTTGCATTTGTTCTTCACGCACAGTATTTACACTTTCTAATGTTATCATTTAAAGAATACACAAATCAAAATTATCTTTCATTCACTTAATCAGTTAATAGGCAGTGAATGTTGACTATATGTTCTAGGTACTGGAAGTGCAAGGGTGAAGAGAACATAGTGCCCATCTTTTGGGGTCACACACTGTAGTGGGAACTAGAGGGAAAAGGAGTTATCAATCAATCTTTTCTTATCTCTGATATGAAAGTTTCTGTGAGTTTGTGTTCTGTCAACAATAAGTAAAGCTAAAGTGCATAAATTATGCTTTATTTGGCAAAAACATCCATATGCTTCCAATGTATTTAGTAGGCATTTACTACAAAGCACATTCTTTTCATAGAAACAATCATATCACAAACCACTGGTTAGTCTCAAAGGAGACGTGTGTCAGTAAAGCTGTAGATTTCTGGGACAAATCAACAAAGAGAGAAAAGTCATATATTTCAGTTTTATACTGCAAAACTGTGCTGTTACTGATGAATTGTCATTATTCTGATTTAATGTCAGTTAAAAGGACATTAAATTCGAGTTATCATTCAAATTATAGTTCAAGTTTTTTTGATACTTTACATCCTTTCAGACTCAATAATAGCCATTTCTATTGATTTCCCTCACATTTTATCTTTGTGATCCTATCTTCTTAAATATTTTTAAAAAAGTGGATAGTAATGTGAAAGAATGACTTTACACTATATCTCTTGGCCGTAACGATCTATCTAAATTGAGTCAAAGCAAAAATATTGAGAGTATAATTACTGAATCCAGTTTCTGTGCTAGGTGTGTTGGGACAAAGTAGCTCTCAAGGAGCAGATAAGTGAGCTTGCAAACTAGTTTAAAGAAACAATACAAGGAGATTAGGATAGTTAATAGACAGAAGAAGCAATATAAAGGAGTTGCAATATGACAGTAGATGACTCATTGTTGAATGAATGATGCCAGACTTGGAATGAGAATAAGAAGTCTTAGAAGATTGTCTTTATGGAAGAGTTGGAGTTTGATTCTAAGTATACCTTATGGGAAATCATGTAGGTAGAACATCTCAAGTTTATTGTTTTGTTCAGTTAGATTAGAGCAGATGGTTAATATGGATCACTGAGAATTCAGGCAGGTGGGGGCCACTGTGTGGATGGGCCAAGATGGGTAATTCTGAATTTGTTTTGCAAAGTAGAAACTATTGGGATTGTATGATCTGGGGCATGATACAATGAGGCTCAGTTTTGTAGCATGCAATTTGGAATGAGGAATAGCATTCCTCATTCAGTTAAGTCAGTCAGTTAAGAAACCAATTAAACGGTGTAGGAATGAGCAATAGGGATCAAACTGGGGATGGCAGAGCAATGGATTCTAAAAGATTAACTTGTAAGGCATTGATCAAAACAAATCCCTTGATTGCTTGAATCATTGATTGCTTTGAGTGCTTATGAACTGAGGAAGTTGGGAGAGGAAAATAATAATCCAACTGTGGATAATTGAGGAATTGGGAAACCTGGAGGAGGGAATTGATTTTGTGGTGAAAATGAAGTTAGTCATATATATAAATGTAATGGTTATTTACCTACATTGTAACACATTAAACAAATGCATGGAGTGCATGTAGAATGTGCATTGCTGAGGTATTATTAAACTATATGCTGTGGCAAAACGCTTGTACACAAAAACTCAAATTCAAAAATAAAATCTATCAGCTACTTAGTGAGGCCCTCTGCAACTTCGTGAGACCCGGTTTCAAAATAAAGTATAAAAAATAGGGCCGGGGATGTAGCTTGGAGGTAGAAAGCCCCTGAGTTCAATCCCTGGTACCACAAAAATAATAATAATAAATAAATAAATAAATAAATAAATAAATAAAATAAAATCTAAAAGATACACAGATTCCTTTAAAAGGGAAAATTTCATAGCATCATAGATGTAGCCTTATGTTTCTTCAGTCTTTCTAACCTATGATACAGACTTGACTATTTACAGTAATTCGTGACGTTCCCTTGGGCAGTAGCCATTACCGGCTAATGTGGACCCTCCAGCCTCATATGAAGTACTTTCTCTCATCAAGTGTTTTTGGGATCCTTTGGGTGAAGTTTCGTAGGTATACCTCTTCCATCATGAACACTGCTCCACCGTGCACAGCTGCTACTGCTTTCCACCAGCAGGGGCATCTTTTCTGGCTTTGTTGCCAGCCTCAGCACTGAGCCCCCAGGTGATTCCATGATACCATGCTGTTTGGTCAAGGACGATTCTTCTTGGTTTTAACCGATCAGAAGAGCCCCCAAATACTTATTTGTAAATTTATTACAGCGTATGTTAAAGTGTCTCTTTCAGGTATTTTTTTTATACTGGGGATTGAACCTAGAACCTAGGGGCTACCTCTGAGCTACACCCCCAGCCTCCCTTTTTTTTTTTTTTGCGGTACTGAGGATTGAACCCAGGGGCATTCTACCTCTGAGCTACACCCCAGCCCTATTTTTTATTCTATATTTTATTTTAGCTTTATTTTTTTGTGGTACTGGGGATGGAACCCAGGGGCATTCTACCTCTGAGCTACACTCCCAGCCCTATTTTTTATTCTTTATTTTAAAACAGGATCTCACTAAGTTGCAGAGGGCCTCACTAAGTAGCTGAGGCTGGCCAGCCTCCCAAGTACTGGGATTACAGGCGTGTGCCAGCATGCCACACTCTTTCAGATTTAATTAAAGCTATTTCCCCATTTTTTTGAACGAGGAAATGAATTCAAAGTGATGAGCTTCATTGGCATGTGATATCATGGTAAAAACAAATCGGTGGCAGAGCTAGGATTTGAACTCAGATCCATCTGACCTCAAACCCTGTGCTCTTAAACCCAAAATTTTTATATATGATACCCAGTTTCATAAGACAACACTGAAATAACCTCCAGGGGTCAGATCCAGAGGTTTGTCAAATCAACAAAATATATTAAATACAAATCCCTGAACCAAAGCCAAGCTTGGTAACTCATTTGGTAAAATTCTCTGTAAGGTAAACAGTGGTTTATATATCCATCTCTGTAATGGCAACTGAAGAACATCAGATTTATTAAAGAAATGAGATGCTTAAGAAACCAGTTCCCTGAAAATATTAGCATTTAAAAACTGGTTTAAACAAGTTGGCTACTTGTTTGGCATTTAATATTGAAGCCTCATTAGAAATAGTTTTTCAATTACAGCACAAAATTACAGATACTCTAAAGAAAGATTTAAAGGACTAAAATGCCCTATATGCATTTAAAGTTACATTGTTTTGATTTTGATTTCTTTTTTTTTATACTGGGAATTAAACCCAGGGTCATTCTACCTCTGAGCTACACCCCCCAGCCCTTTATATTTTTTATTTGGAAACAAGGTCTTCCTAAGTTGCTGAAAGTCTCACTAAGTTCCTGAGGCTGGTCTTAAACCTGCGAGCCTCCTGTCTTAGCTTCCCAAGTACTGGGATTACAGGCATGTGCCACCATGTTGGCCATTATTTTAATTTTTGATTTGGCAAATTATTTAAAACATAGATATTTGTAGCATGATTCCTGACAGGAAAGCTCTGAGGTAAATAGACGATACATTTTCATTTCCACATTGTCATTGCATAGACTTAGAGGAAAGAATAGTAATATTTTAAGTATAAGGAAGTTATTACACATGTTCATGAATTCTGCATTTGGAAAGTAAAGTATGAGAAAGACTATACAACCTTTACTTTTTTCTATTTTTTTTTCTGAGAACCACATGATTCAGGCACATGAGATACAGGCAAATGCTTAGATAAACCTAAAGTAGACCAAGTAGTTCCTGAGGCTTTCCGCTCTCTCTCTCTCTAACGCTCCTTTTATTTGTGGTATTGGGGATTGAACCCAGGGGTATTCTACCTCTGAGCTACACCCCTAGCCTTATTTTGTTTTTATTTAAAAACAGGGTCTCACTAGGTTGATGAGATTCTCACTACTTGCTGAGGCTGTCCTTGAACCTGTGATCCTCCTGTCTCAGTCTCTCAAGTACTGGGATTACAAGCATGTGCTATCACACCGGGCTTGAGGCTTTCCTCTCTCAACAAGATTTTGTATCTGTTTTCCTGACAGTCCGGAAGAAATCACAACTCTTCCCAACATGTAGTTTCTCCTCTGTTCTTGAATTCTTTTCCCCTCTCTTCCCCAAAGCGCCCTTTGTCCTGTCCTTTCTGGTTTCCGTATCATCTCCCTCCCCTTGCCCTTCCTTTCTTCTGCCTTTTAACATGAAGAGTATCCATCTCTTAAGAACCAGAGCCCTCTTATTCTGACCTTCCGTCTGCTCCTTGATTTCTCTCTGGCTCTTTATGACTCAACTTTTCAAAGGTTGGTCTGCGCCTGTGTTTAGATTCTCAGTCACTCAACCCGCTTCCATCTGGCTTCACCAATCTCCTCTCTCTGAGGTCACTTGACCCAGACACACTTGTGTCTCTCTGTGCTTGTCTGTCTTGATCTCTCAGCTGCATTTGAAAATGCTGACAATTCCCTCCTTGAAATTCTCTCCACTTTTGGCTTTGTGATTGCGCACATTCTTTCTCTTAGATGGTGGCTCAGTGTCCCTCCTCTCCTCAGTAAGTGTTGATGTCCCAGGGTCCAAATATTTAGTATTTACGCTGTTTCAAACTTAGTGTCATAAATTGCATGTCTCTCAGCCTCCCCTCTCTAGTTACCTCCTCTACTTTGCATCCCTCAGCCTTTACAGATAGAATTAATAATCTTTTATATTAAGTATAAACAACTACATGTTTTGCATTTGTTAAACTTGAGGCATTCTAAATCTTTTTTGCAGATTAAACTATCCAAAATTAAAGAGGATAGCACAAGATCATGTAATTATTGCAAGTCTTCAAATTGAACTCAAGATTCCACATCTTATACTTCCTTCTTCACCAAAGTACTTTCCTTAAACTCGCATTTGCATGCAAACACTTCCATATATGTTGTCACATTTACTTCTTCCAATGGTGCTGTAAGACCATGAGTGGGCGTGGTAGTGCACACATGTTATTCCAGTACTTGGGGGGCTGAGACAGGATGATCAAGGTCAGCCTCAGCAATTTAGCAAGGCTCTCAGCAACCTAGGAAGGCTCTGTTTCAAAATGAAAAAATTTTTTAAATGGCTAGGGGTATGGGTCAGAGGTAGAATGCCTCTAGGTTCAATCCCTAGTAACTAACACACACGCACACGCACACACACACACACACACACACACACTCAATAATAAATAATTATTCAGATATACAGGCACAAAAAGCAAATTTATCCTTCTCCCAACAGATAAATTACAGCAGATGGTAGGGACAATATCTATGTGGCTCTAAAGGAAAGTATAATCCAACATATTTATACCAGCCTAATTATTTTTATATATAAAAGTATAGATATTTTCAAACATGAAGAAATTCTGAAAGGGTTTCCATGAGGCCTTCTAAAAATAAAATGATGGAATACAGCTAACTTAAATTAAAACAAAGACTTAGGATGAAGAAAATATGATAAAAAGATTGCTTATGAGCATCTATCTACTCATCGCTAGAAGTTTTTAAAGAGAATGTGAATTATAAATCCTGAAATGTAAGAACTGAAACCACAAAACTCAGGAGTTAGGGAAGAAGTTCTATAGTACAGTCAATAATAACTGCACTTGAAGTATTGGTTAAAACAATGTTCTCTATTAGTTTTTATGATAAGGTTAGGGTGATTTTTAAAAAGCTGTTACCTCTTTAGTGAAGATACATTTATTTGAACTTTACCAACATCTGAAATTTAACCTCAGTATTTTTTTCCAATTAAGTTGAAATATTAGAGTACTTATAAAAACTAAAATGTTTTAAGTGGTATAAGCCCATTGAATTAAAAATAACAAGTCAGGCATAGTGGCATATGCCTGTAATCCTAGTACTTGGGAGACTGAGACAGGAGGATCACAGGTTTGAGGCCAGCCTCAGCAATGTAGTAAGACTCTCAGCAACCTAACAAGACCCTGTATCAAAATAAAATAGGGAGCCAGGCGTGGTGGCGCACGCTTGTAATTCCAGTACTTTGGGAGGCGGAGACCGGAGGATCCGGGTTCGAGGCCAGCCTCAGCTCTCTCTCTCTCTCTCTCTCTCTCTCCCTGTCTCTCTCTCTCTCTCTCTCTCTCTCTCTCTCC
>PVJS01033976.1:8822-21945 GCA_004027185.1 Glis glis
GGGATTGAACCCAGGGGCCTTCTAGCTCTGAGCTACACCCCCAGCCCTATTTTTTATTCTTTATTTTGAAGCAGGGTCTCACTAAGTTGCGGAGGCCTCACTAAGTAGCTGAGGCTGGCCGCGAACACAGATCCTCCGGTCTCAGCCTCCCAAGTACTGGGATTACAAGCGTGCGCCACCATGCCCGGCTGGTAATAAGCTTTTAAGTATACATTATTATTACTTTTTATTAAAGATGTTAATAAAGTCACAAAGTCTTTATTGCTCAAAACCACTATATAAAATTGTTGGGGGATACATGACAAACTTTACTTACCCTTTCTATTTTATATGGTGCAACGATATTATGTTCTTTAATGAAATATACCTGAGGGAGATAGACCAACACTTGTGAAATAATAACCAAAACTTTTCACTGTAAAGAAAAAGTATAAATTAAGACATTATGAACTGAATGTGTGAAATAATTGTTACATAATCCCTATCTGTAAAAGTACTTGCAGTAATATCAGTATAGTTTTAAAGTTCTGATAGTAAAATAAGAAGTATTAAATTTAAAAAAGAGTCAAGGCAACAAGATAGCAGCAATGAGTGGATAAATGAGTCTCTAAAATGTTTTCAGAATGTTATCATTTGTACCAAGCAGGCAAGTATGCGGCAGAAGGAAGCTAATTTAAGCACTGATTTTCTAAGAAGTGGGTAAAACCAGTCATTGTGGTGTGAAATACATTAACGTAAAGAAACTTCTCTTCCCTAGACGTGATCTGGGCACACGGTGTTCTCACCAGGACACCGGTCCTTGCGCCATGGATTTAAGCTACATGGACTGAGCAACACTGTCCCACAGTGTGGACTCTCTGCCCGTCCTCCTGTGACTGTGGGAACCGCCTGGGCTCTCGAAGGCCAGCTGCTCCCGTAGGGCACAGACGCTGGACCCCCACACCTGCGCGTCAGTCAGTAACTGTGCTCCTGGGATTACACGCGCCCTCTGCTGCTTTGCACAAACCACAGGCGGCGACCCCACCTGGTCTCACATCCTCCTCTGGAGGTTGCCCTGCTCCTTTTCACAGTCAAACTCTTAGCAGGAGCTGCCTGTACCTTCTCCTGAGCCCACGACAGGCTTCCACCCCACCATGCTATTGAAGCCACTCCCCTGATGGTCACATAAGGTACAGAAGATTCCAGGTCACCGGATGCAATCATCGGCTCTCAAGTGCTCTGGCTGTCCGCAGAGTACGTGGCAGAGCTGATGGCTCTTCAAGAGGTCTCCACTTGGTTCCCAGGACACCTGCTCCTGGTTCTCCTCCCTCAACCAACTTTGAATGCTGCAGTGCTGCAGGGCCCTAGGCCTGAGACATCTCTGCCCACGCTCAGCCCCAGCAAAGATCACCCAGCCCCAGGACTTCAAAACTATCTGGGAACTTCCAATGCCCCCATCTTTCTTTCTTCCTCAGCTTCCTCTCTCAAGTCCAGGCAAATGCACCCAACGCCTGCTGGACTTCTCTCAGAGGTCTGTCAGGCGCCCAGTCCTCATGTTCCAAACCAAGCCTGCCCCTCCTGAGCCTTCCCATCTCCTAGCCGGGGTCCTTCCTGAGTATTTCCCCGTACGCCCCGCTACTAACCTATTAGCACATCTGTTAGGTTTTTCTTCAGAAAATACCCAAAGACCACGTCTCACCATCCTGATCCAAAACACCTGGGTTTCTGCACATCCCCAAGGGTCCCCTGCTTTGCCCACATCCAGCTCAGCCTCCAGAGAGATGTAAAACGATGTACAAATCAGATTGTGCCCTCAGTTCTCCAGTGGCTTTGCTCTTTTGCCCCTTCTTTTTTTCTCATAGTACTTGGGATTGAACCAAGGGCTGTTCAACCTCTGAGCTATATCCCCAGGCCTTTTTATTTTTTGTTTTGAAACAGGGTCTCACTAAGTTGCTGAGGTTGGCCTTGAACCTGTGATCCTCCTGTCTCAGCCTCCTAAGTACTGGGATTACAGGCGTGCACCACCATGCCCGGCTTGCCCTTTGTTCTAGAACCTTCAAGCCTCACCATGGCCCAGAGGCCCTCCATTCGCTCTCGTTCTCCACGCCTCTGTCCTGCTTTCATTTTCTTCACAGCACGTATCCCTCCCTGACACCGGGGAAGACATCTGTTTATTGCCTGTCTCCCCCATTGAAAAGCAGAGTTCATGGAGAGAGAGGCTATGGAAATCTTGTTCTTCCCTCTATCTCTGGGTCTGGGGCCTTGAACAGAATACATATTGAATACATGAGTTAAAACTAATACACACACACACACACACACACACACACACACACACACACCTTGCTATTCTAGGAGCAACAAATAATTTGGAAGCAAAACTCTCTAAATATGAATCATCATATTTCTGAGACTTTGTGACTTAGTAAGTAATCAAAAAACACAAAAAGTTGCCTGGTTGTGGACTTGACATGAGAAGTTTATTAGCTTGTGTCGAGGTGCTCCTTAGTGTTAGGCTGATTTTGAGTTGGACTGATTTGAGATCTAAAATTTATTAGAAGGGGGTAGAAGGATTTGGGGGGCTTATTTCAAAGCCCAAAGCTGGTACAATTTTACTGAAATAACTAAAGTGGATAGTTTTATACTGGATACTTTACTTCTAACTGAAAAAGTACTTTTTCCTTCCAAGATGTAGATGTTCTAGAAATAGGTCATGAAATAGTAAGATAAACAGATGTGAGAGGACAGGGGTGGACCAGAATTACTAATAATTATGTTCCCTCCTCAAAGTAGTAGATGGCTGTAACTGTTTTCACCCATGCCAGTTAAAACAATATGAAGTTGAAGATAGCCTATGAGATATTTTCTTCCTTAAAATTAATAGACTCATGGAAGGTAGACATAGAAAAATCACCTAACTGGAAATTTCCCAGCTTTCCTAAGATAAACTTCAACACACATTAAAATGTGTTTCAAGAGCCAAAGGGCTGGGCCGGGCGTGGTGGCGCACGCTTGTAATCCCAGTACTTTGGGAGGCGGAGACCGGAGGATCCTGGTTCACGGCCAGCCTCAGCTCTCTCTCTCTCTCTCTCTCTCTCTCTCTCTCTCTCTACTTAGTGAGGCCCTCTGCAACTTCGTGAGACCCGGTTTCAAAATAAAGGATAAAAAATAGGGCCGGGGGTGTAGCGCGGAGGTAGAACGTCTCTGCGTTCAATCCCCGGTACCGCAAAAAAAAAAAAAAAGAACCAAAGGGCTCAGTGATCCAAAGTGCGCCGGGGCCACTCTCTCCTCCTCACTCGCCTCCTCCAGACCTCCACGCGCTGTCCTACGTGAGGCTGAGCGGAGCCCCAAAGTGAAGAATCCACGTGTCTGTCTTTTCCACAGCTTTCCCCACACTGAATCATAGAACGATTTCTCTCTGAACACCTCAACACCCCAAGGAACTAGAGCTCTGCAGAGTCACCTCCACACAGCGGAGGCATCGTTTAAGGAAGGTGAAGTCCAGAGCCAAAAGAAAGGGGTCGGTCTCTATTCCCTTCTTACTTACAATTATTTTAAACAGCTACAGATTAATTATATAACAAAATGAAGACAACATATACATGTTTTAATTTGTTTTGTAATGCCAGTACTGTATTGAGCACCTGTGTTGAGCACAGCACTGGGTGTGTAAGAGAATACAGAATAAATTTGGGATGAACGAAAGACCATGACCCCAAGCATCGTAATGACAGGGGACCGCCCATCCTGAGTCGCTGCCTAGTTGGTCACGAATCAGCCTGAGGTCACTGAAGTGGCCTGGCCCCGGCCCCCTGCCTTCCACAAGCCAGAGAGGAGACAGGAGGAACTGCCATCCTTGCCTCTCAACCCTCCCAGTCTGAGGATAAAACCATAAGCTCACAGATACTGCAAACTCAATAAACATCACGGATTCCATGGGAGAGCACATCTTTTTAAAAAATTTGTTTCTTCATGATTAAATTTTTAAAGTATTTAAACATCCAAGTGTCTTCATTTGAGATGTCTACAAATAAATAACTTCATCATATGAAAAAATTACATACATATGTAAATGTTTATACAAGTTAGGGAAAAAAATCTTTATTAGGTGCTTACCTGACTGAAAGTGAGTGAAATCCCCCTGGAATTTGCCCTAAAAATGCAGATAAACGTCATCAGATAAATAAAACTTTTTTGGTCCAAGTAAAATTAAACAGTGAAAAATAGCATACTTCGCAAAGGGTCTGTCGGCTCCATTTTCTCCATGTTTTCCTATTTTTATACAATCTCTCAAAGGAATCTGGATAAAAATTGAGAGAGAATATTGGAAAAACAAGCAACGGTAAAATATACACAAAAGTGGAAATGTTTCTGTTAACATTTAAAATGTGTTTACCTTGATGATAGGCTGGGATATTGCATCTGGCTCAAAAATTACTGATTTTGAACATATTTTTAAAGAGCCTCTGATTTTTCTGGGAATCAAAGTAGAAAAGATTATTTAATGAACATTACAATAGTCATAAAAATCATGATACATTTTACTAGAAAGTAGGCTTCTAAGGCATTGGCTAATCAAAGCATAACAACTCAATTAGAAAGACACAACAGACTGGAAAAAGTAAAATAATTTCCCCTTATCTCCATCTCCTTGGAAGTTAAAGAAATCTACACATATTGTAACTATGGTTTGATTTGTTGAGCACTGTACCAAACACTGTTTTTAATTACTTTATTTGGTTCTCACAATTACACTACAAGAGAAACTAAGAAATCAGAAAGGGTAATAAACGCTGACTCTATTCTGCCTTCTGTAAACTCTCTATATTTGACAAAAACTATTCTGAAGGCAATATTAAACATTTAAAATTAATTAGGTAAAGATATTTTTTAATTTAAAATCATACAAAATGTGCCATTATTGATTTCCAAGAAAATGTGAAAGGCAGGCAGAGTCTGGGTGCTGCGCAGGCGCTCAGGCAGGGAGAGGCGGCAGCTTGACCTGTGACACTTCAGAGTCCCCCCTCCCCTCTCCCTGCCCTTTGTCCTAATGATTAACCCATCATAAGAATGTAGAGGCAATCGCAGCTTTAGCCTTAGGAATACGTAGAGGCAAAGCCTTTAGCCCTAAAAATATACAGAAGAAACTAAAAGCCCTGAGATCACAGTGACTCTGCCTGGCACATTTTAATGTCGTAAAGATAACAAGGGCCTATGCCTCGCTCTTAGAGGTTACACACAGCTGCACTGGTGTGTAACTAGTGCCTCTGTTTACCTCTGATTCTTTGTGACCCAAACTTAGTAAACTCCATCTGTTACTTCAAAGCACCCAGAGTTGATAGGCAACCAATACAGCCCAATACAATAGAGGTAGAAACAAGGTAGATTATTGACCCCTGCTCTTAGTAAGTCCACTGGCCAGAGACAAGAAGGCACCACCTGTTACTAGCCTGTTGCCTTGGTAACGCTGATAAAAACACACCAATGTGAAGACTGTATTTAAGGGCTGGGGTGGGGGGGGGGAAGAGTTCCATTTTCAGGCTCTCCAGAATGTCTTCCAGGCAAGATGCTTTTCTTCTCTTCCCTTTCTATTTCCTACTGACTTTGTAATAAAAATTTGTTTGAGCTACAACCGAGCTGCCTATTAATTCTAACTTCCTGCTTCAACACATTTTATTTGAAACGAGGAAGAGAGCCCACAGCTCTGCTTCCACCATAACACAAAATATAGAATTTGAATTTAGCACAAAAAATGCTTTTAGCAGTGATTTTGGGATATGGAAGAATTCAGGAAAAAAATCTGTTTCATGGTAATATGCAATTTTAAAGACTATCAGACTACTATTATAACATCAAATAAATCAGTTATAGACTTTACTATTTTTGTACTTTTAGGGGATATTTATATGGCTTCAATAAGATGTAAAAAGAAACAAGCTCAAGATCTTAGAAACAGTTGTTAGTTTTGCTAACGTGCATTGCCTGCCTGAAACTAATAACAATCTATACACTTTATTTTCATTTATCGATTGGGTGTCTTTTATCAATGATCAAATCAAGACAACAGATTGTTACGTAATACAAATGTAGGCTAGAAGATACTGGAATATTACTATTAAAAAGTCACCTTAAGAAGCTGGGTGTGGTGTCGCACACTTGTAATCCCAGTACTTGGAGGCTGAGACAGGAGTATTGCAGGTTCGAAGCCAGCCTCAGCAACGCAGTGAGGCTTTCAGCACTTAGTGAGACCCTGTTTACAAATAAAAAATAAAAAGGTCTGGGGGTGTAGCCTGGAGGTAGAAGGCTCCTGGGTTGGTACATACAGTACCACATACACACACAAAAAGTCAGTCACCTTAAGACCAATTTCCAAGAATATATTTTGTCTACAAGTAGAATTTTAAAGATCTCATGCTCTTGAAAGTCACTTCAATGACATTTGGATGTTTCCTCTGACGTTCTTGTTGTTGTGATGAACTCTGTTTGTCCATCCCAGGGTTCTCTTGACTCCCTGCCTTAAGTGAAGCAATTACAGTCAGCCCTCCATATCTGATATTTTGCATCCACATATTCAACCAACCTCGGATCAAAAATACTTTAAAAAAAACCTCCAGAAAGTTCCAAAAAGCAAAATTTGAAATTTTCACGCACCTACACTACACTGAATCCATGAGAATGAAGTGACGTGTCGGCATTGTATTCGATTATTCTAAGTAATTTAGAGATGATTTAAAGTATGCAGGAGGTGCATAGGTTATATGCAAAAACTGTGCCATTTTATGTAAGAGACTTCAGCATCCAAGGATTGGGGTGTCTGTGAGGGTCCAGTGACCAATCCCCTGTAGATACTGGGGGACAACTGTGCATCTGAACTTCTTTATAACTTACAGGGTCTATTGGTTGAAAACTTAAAGTAACCAAAGAAAGCATCACATTGAGAAACGCGGGCTTATAGTCTGAGCATGCCTCTTCCTTGCACCTCCCACCAAAACCACACAGTAACACTCGCTGTTCTTTCGTGGGAAGGAAGTATTTACTTTAGCTTTCTATCTCAGTGCTCAATATGCACGTACTGAATGGATCAGAAGGCCCATCACGCTGACAGTCATGATTTGGTTTATAATTCTTCTTCCCCAAAGGGTTTTTGAAATTTTATACCATTTTTCCATGTTGTTAAGTGCATTTGCTTTTTTAATACCTAAGCTTACCCAACAGTAATTAAAAGAAAAACTTAAGGAATTTCTAAAGATATATGAATAGAGAGAATAGAAAACTCCCATACACCAACCACCTACCTAGCTTTGGCAACTGTCATTCTTATTTCATGTGTGAGCCCCTAGAGCCCTGCTGGACTGTATGGTCTGGAGACACATTCCCCGGAAGATCACGAGTGAAGGGCTTGGTCCCGGTGAGGCAGTACTGGGAGGGCTGCAGGTCACTGGGGACGTGCCCTTGAAGGGAGTAACAGGGTCCCAGCTCCTTCCTATTTCTCACTTTTGCTTCCTGCCCAGGGTGAATGGTTTCCCTCTGCCACATGCTCCTGCCGAGGTAGTGGTGTGCCACAGGCTCAAAAGCAACAGGCAAGCCGATCAAGGACTGGAACCTCCAACACTGGGAGCCAAAATAACACTGTTTCTTTATAAGTTGATTATCTGAGGTGTTTGTGATAATAATGGAAAGCTGACCAACACATGGACTAGACAGGAAATTCTCAACATCATTCACTTCATTCATAAATATTTCAGTTCGAGTCACTCAAGAAGCACTCTTTTAATAAATGGCCTCTCATTATAACACCTGATAATCAGGGCTAGGCTGGGTGTGGTGGCACACACCTGAATCCCAGCTACTCAGGAGGTAGAGGCAGGAGGATCACAAATCCAAAGCTGGCCTGGGTAACTTAGAGAAACCCTGCCTCAAAAAAATAAATAAATATTAAAAGGCTGGAGATGAGGCTTAGTGGTAGAGTACATGCCCCTGGGTTCAATCCCCACTACCATATACACACAAAAGTAATAGGGCTGAAGGTATAGCTCAGTGGTAGAGCGCACTCTGAACTTTTGCACAAGGCCCTGGGTTCCATCCCCAAGCACCAAAAAAAAAAAAAAAGTACTAACTCCTTAATGTTATCAAGTATACATCAATGTTCAAATTTTTCTGGTTCATAATAGAAAATATTTTCTCATTTCATAAATGTGTTTTCATAGTCAGTTTGTTCAAATCAAATCCAAAGTCCAGATCACATTTAGTTGATCCTCACATCTCTTAATCTAAACTTACTTTCCTATAGTTACAGATCTTGCCGATATGTCTCCATGGTATTCCTTTGCCCACGTACTTCCTTATCAGTCTGATTAAAAGGCTTGATCAGATACGGACTTGATCTCCTAACAAGAACACTTCAGAGGAGGGGTGCTTGGGCCTCGGGTGACATCATTGTTAATGTCTCTATTATAAAATTTCTCAGCAGCTTCTTACCTAATGGTTTTAGCCCTGAAGATTACTGTCTATATCAGAGGCTGACAAACTTTTTCTGCGGAGAGCTAGATAGTGAGTATCTCTGGCTTTGGCACAGGCCATAAGGTCTCTGTCACAGCTGTTCACCTCTAAAGTTGCAGAGGAGGTCAGAGGCACACAATATGTAAACAACAAAGGGCTGTAGTCTGCTGACCCCCAATGCACATCCATTATTTCATTAGGGATTGAAATTTTATCATCCCGTCTATATTTATTAGCTAGAATTTGCCAACAAAGAAAAAATTTAAGTATCAGCAATTTGGTGACCCCGAAGTACAATTTGTACAAGGAAAACAAGCAAAAAATCATGATATACTTTTGTACATAGCTTTCAAAATTAAGATCACAGAAACAGAATCTATTTTTAAAGTGGCAACTGGTAGTAATTAAAATATGCCTTAAACTAAAATTAATATGCCTTAAATTAAAAACAGATTTAGCTTCTAGTTCAAACTGCATTATTAATTTCTTCATTTTGGAAGTGCTGATTTTACACCAGTCTTATGTTTTGTGATCGTTACTTTACAATACCACAACCCTGCTGAGTAGAAGCAGCACACACTATAGAACTACAGGAGAAAAACCAACATGGGCTGCATCCGTCCTATCCAGCAGTTTTGGAGGAATTCAATGAACAAACGTGGCTTTGAAAAATATTTGAAGTTATGAGAGCAACTTACAGATCTACTTTTGTTAGTTCCCTACTTAATAAGAAGGGAGAAAACCCTTATAGGGTCCTACACTGATTTTAAAGTATCAGACATCAGAAAGGTGTTTCTGTGCACAGCCCGCCCGCAGCTCTCACCTCTCATCGTGGCTGCCCCTCTGCTGCACATGATTAGCTGTATGCTGTTCAAAGTAGTACTCCTCCAAGTTCAGCAGCAGCAAAGAAAACCTAAATTTGGGGGAGGAAAAAGAACACTTTATGTTTAGTTTTTAGAAAGTATAAGCAGGCAGTATATTTAAAATGTTTGGTCCCAAAGTGCTTTCCCATCAATTAACTTAAGAAGCACTTATGAAGCACCTACTGTGTTCCAGGCACTCCCCTCTCCCCAGTGGGAGAAGCTCTCAGACCAGCCCGCTGTGTGGACCAACCACCGTGTCCACAGTGAGGTCCCTCACCAAGCGGATGAGCGATGCCTTTACAGAAATCCCAAACTTCATGAAATTGAACATTTTTCTTGCTGAAAAAGCTCAGTGCTCTTCCACCTACAGGATTTCCATCCTCTCTTTCCAATGACAAAACATGTCAGGCTTCCCCACCTCCATCACATCTCCCAGTGATGTGAGTTCATCCTCTAAGACCTGTGGCTCCAGGAGACACATCTTTAGGGTTATGACCCCCGTGATAACCAACCTCATACTTTTACACAATGGTGTTCAATAAGTAAAATGAGTAAACTGAACAGAATGGGATTCAATGACAGTTAAGTTCTTTTTCTTTCTTTTTTTTTTTTTTGATACTAGGGATTGAACTCAGGCATGCTCTACTTCTGAGCTAGACCCCCAGGCCTATTTTTTTTTTATTTTGAAACAGGATCTTGTAAGTTGCTGAGACTGGCCTTGAACCTGCCATCCTCCTGTTTTAGCTTCCCAAGTACTAGAAATACCTATAGTTAAGTTCTTTAAACTTTCAAAAATAAGATAAGGCAGTAAGACCAAAAAATAATTTAGTAGCTGGCCACAGAAACAAGTATACGGCACAAAGGTGAAAAGAGCGGTGGTTTGTTTCATGGTAAGGACAGGAAATATAATGGCAGCTAGAGTCATGGAAAAAAGTGTTGATGTAAGTGGGGGCTAGAGATGGACTTAACGTGTGCTGGAAGAAGATATTTAGGGTAAGTGAGGCAGATTACACGTCTATGCGTATTTTGCTTCCTTCTGAAACACCACTGAACTGTGAATATAAAGACTTTTAAGTGGTAAAACCAAAGATCAAAGCAAATTGGAGGAACATCAAAGCAACGAAGAGATGTGAGCAAATTTGTGGGAGAGAAAGTAGATGGGAGGAATAACTGTGCTCAGAAAGAGAACATCGGATGCCTGAGAGAAGGCACCACTCGGGAGAAAACCAACCAAAGTCACAGGACTCTGAACGTCCAAACATTGTAGGCATCGAGTAGCAAGAGGGCCCTTAAGCATCAGTGGACACCCGGAGGTCTCCAGCCTCTAACGCGAGAGAACAAGACCAGACAGAGCAAGCAGAACACAACTTGAAGAACTAGAGACAATGCAGAGAACAGAAGGCCAAAGACTACAATTAATATCCTTACAAGGAAGAAATTATATTCATGACACCAGAAAAGATTGCTCATTAAAAAAAAGATCTAAACCAAAAGAAGAGTGACTCAAAAGTAATGATAGTGGGAACCGGTTTTGCCATCCTAACAGGTATTTTATTGACTTGTCCTCCACTTATTAATCCATGAAAACAACTAGTTATAAATTGGATTCAATTCTCAGTTTAGTCATAGACTAAACTACTAGAGCACTATATAAAATGCTCAATGCTTAATCTGAATGTCAACATAATCGCAAAATTTAGGATTGCTAGAAACAGTTCTTCCATGCATCAGATAATTTCCAGGAGGGTGCTAATCAGGGAGATACTAATTATCCTGTCCTTTATTTTTAGTGTATAGGTCAATGTCTAGAAATCCCTGCTTGGACTAGAGCCATACAATCCTTCCTTCTCTCTCCTGGCCTCTCTACTGCTTCTCCAATAGAGAGGGAAAAATAAATATGCTTCAATAAAACAATGGCATAGTTTTACGGCTATGAAGCACAAGTCACCTTCAGAGACAACTAGTGCTTCCGTATATTCCAAACATTAAAATATGTTCAAATCAACTATTTTAAAACTAAAGCCATCATTTTGGTAAACAGATTAAGTTAATTAGTTATTAAGCAACATAATTAAGTCAATTTATCAATATGCATATTTTGCAAGAAATATAAAACACATAAAGGATTATAACCAAATAATACTGCTCAAAGTTAGCAGATTAAGAAACTTTTCTGAGTTTTTTCTTTTTATTAAAGTACATAGTTATAACTGCTTTGAGCTTTTCCTATAGAAAAATTATTATAATTAAATTTCATGGTTTTTACTATTGTTTTCAAACTATATCCCTTGGAGTAAAATATTTCATGCTTTAAAAAAATTAAAACCACTGTTTTGTAACTTTATGGTCTCATCCATGAGTATTTTATCAGACTGTAAATTATTTCTTTGGAAGACTCTGGGCCCTGGCCTTGCCATATTCGTAGTTTAAAGCACCTTTACCGCAATGTGGGGTCATTCCCTTTAGATACATTTCCTCATTGAGCAGGTCAACTTTTCTAAGAAGATGCTGTCCTATCCTCATGTCACCTGAATTTTCAAGCACACTCACATGCTCAACACTGCCAACAACATAAAACAGCCCCAGGCCAGGCAGCCCGTCGGGATAACCCTGCATTCACAGGACTCCAATTATTACACGTTCTATTGATGACCAGTATTGATAGTGGATCCAGGTTCCACTACTCAATCCCGTCTTTCTATTTAGACGTAACAGAGGCTTTGGTGTGTTGAGGAAGTGTGTGATGCGAGCTCAATGGGAGAAGTGCTATGGTGGCCCAGGGAGGCGTGCAGGGACAGGGGACAGCCACACTGTCACGCATTTGCTATCTCCACTCTGAAAACCCCAATGCCATCCTTGGATTAAACTGGACTACAGAGCTTAAGGAGAGAGTTGGTTTAACCGAACTGGACATTTCTTATAGCTTCTTCAAATGGTTTCTGAAGAAAGGAAGCAATTAAGAAAAACTGGCAGACCGACAGGGCAAGATGACCGTTCTGTGACTGCCACCCCTGTTGGAAATGCCCACAATAATACATTTGACAGCAACCTCCGAAGAGGGTTGTACAGCAGAACTGGTGTGACACTTCTTCCTGATCATAAGGTTCACAGATGATACTCCTATAGCAAAAGACAGGTTAACAAGAGAAAAAGCATAAAGTTTTACATGACATGGAGCTTTCAGAAATTAAGACCCAAAGATAATGGGAAAACTGCCTATTTTTTATGTTTAGGTTGGATACCAAATGGACAGCTGTGTAGGAAATGATTGGACAAAAGGGTAGTAGACTGAGGGAGAACCCAGCAAAGCCTGTCTGTCCCAATTCTTCCTGGCCCCTCTGTGTAGCAATCCATCCTCTTGGGTGTGGGCAGGACCCCTCTGGAATGGAGGTCCTCAAAGAAGAGGGGAGAAGGAAGAGAGTGACCTTCCTAGGTGTGGTGGCTTGCTTTGGAGAAGAGTTCTAGTTCCTATGAACTGCCTTGAGGAAGAGGAAGTCTGGTTTCTGTAACTCACTCTAGGGGAGAAAGAAGTTGGAGGTGGGAGAGCAGGAGGCCAGAGACTGCTTCTGAGGCTGCTTATAAGGCTTTCCAAACTCTTTAGTTTAAAATACTCGCCGGGCGTGGTGGCGCACGCTTGTAATCCCAGTACTTTGGGAAGCGGAGACTGGAGGATCCGGGTTCGAGGCCAGCTTCAGGTGGCACGTGCGCTCTCTCTCTCTCTTCCTGTCTCTCTCTCTCTCTCTCTCTCTCTCTCTCCCCCCCCCTCTACTTAGTGAGGCCCT
>PVJS01033977.1:0-21845 GCA_004027185.1 Glis glis
GAGACTAAGCTCCCGAGCTGGCGCGTGCGTCCTAGTCGCCCTCCTCCGTCTCCGTAGCAACGCCCCGCCTTCGGAGTGTTTGTCTCGCGAGACTTTGCGCCGCCTCCGTCCACGTCCCCAGCTTCCGGAAGTTAGCTTGGGCCAAACATCCGGGTTCCTCCTGTCGGCATTCCGGTGGATCCCTCTGCTCTTCGTCAGCCGTGGCCCTCGCTCGGGCCCGCGTCTCTCCCGCTCTCCCTCCGCGCGCGGGGCCAGCTCCGGCTTCAACGACGGGAGCCCTCGAGGGACATGGCAGCTACGGCGGTGCCGGCCGGCGGCGCCCGAAATGGAGCTGGTCCTGAATGGGGAGGGTTCGAAGAAAACATCCAGGTGAGGTCCCCGAAGCTCCTGCTGCCACCAACCTCAGGGCCGGTGGCCGTCCTCAAGTGTCGTTGGGATTCTTCCTCGGGGCCCGAAGCCGGCTCCATTTGCCATACCTTTTCCCTCCCTGGCTCCCTCTGCACACACCAGTCAGTGGAGCTGGTGCCGACGGGAAAGGGCCAGGCTGCCACTCCGGCCGGGGAGCTCGGTCTGCGGGCCTTCGCGAGGCAGGAGGCAGACGAGCTCTTGCTGTAGGGTCAACTTAGGAGGTTGGCATGCCTGGCGAGGGGGGACGCACTGGCACTCGGTAAAAACACACCTGTGTGCATAGTTTTGTTGGAGACTTGGGAAAAACAAGAAGAAACGGGCACCTTTGCAGGCCTTTGAAATTTGATAGGGAAGGTAGGAGAAGGACATGAAAACAAGTAGTAGGTTTCCCAGGTTAGAAAAGTGTGCCAGCGCTGGCAACCAAGAGTTCTGAGAGCAATCGAGGGGGAAGAGCGTGGCATGATGTGTAGTGATCCCAGGCCATGTCCCCAGCAGTGGAAGAACAAAGCCCCAGAGGACTTAACCGCTGGAACAGAAAGGTCCTGCACTCTAGGAGCCATTGTCTTCACAGGGCGGGGGCTCGGCTGTGATTGACATGGAGAACATGGACGATACCTCAGGCTCCAGCTTCGAGGATATGGGTGAGCTGCATCAGCGCCTGCGTGAGGAAGAAGTTGATGCTGATGCCGCAGCTGTGGAAGAAGAGGATGGGGAGTTCTTGGGCATGAAAGGCTTCAAGGGACAGCTGAGCCGGCAGGTGGCTGATCAGGTAAGAAACATTTAATACCTGGCAGGTGGAAAAGTATACGTAGGCATGTTGGTGTTGATGTTTGCCCCAGATTGTCTGGTTAGAACCATGTAGAAATCCAACAGAAAACAGGCAACAGGGTCTAGAGCCAAAAGTCTCATAATACCCACCTCCATCTCCCTTCAGATGTGGCAGGCAGGGAAGAGACAAGCTTCCAGGGCGTTCAGCTTGTACGCTAACATCGACATCCTGAGACCCTACTTTGATGTGGAGCCTGCCCAGGTGCGAAGCAGGTGAGGATTCTTCTGACTGCCGCTTCCCTCCTAACACCTAGTCTTTCATCCAACCTACAACCAGCTGCCACGCCCCAGGCTCTGGCGAGGGGGCGGGCTTCCCCTCTTCATGACCCGCTCACCCCTCATCACTGAACACAATGTGGCGATAGCACTTCACCTTCCTCTTCTTTCCCCTCTGGCCTCAAAACCTAGCTCACGTAGCACTTCCCTTGCTCTGCATTCCTCTACCCACCCCCAGTTTGTCCTCACCTGGTGCTCCTGTACTTTCTTCTGACAGATGGCACTTTAGTGCACTGCAATACATTCTTATTCCTGCAGCTGTCCCCCAGAAACCACCATAGCTCCTCAAAAGCAGGCTTTGTCTTCTTTGTCTTTTTATTCTTAGCACCAGAACAGTCTCTGAACCAGATTAGCAGGGCATAGTTGTTGAATGGCTTCCAAAGAACTGAATTTTTTTGTGTGTGGCACTGGGGATTGAACCCAGAGGCATTCTACCTCCGAGCTACACCCCCAGCCCTACTTTATTTTATTTTGAAACAGGGCCTTGCTAGGTTGATGAGAGTCTCACTACTTGCTGAGACTGTCCTCGAACCTGTGATCCTCCTGTCTCAGCCTCCCAAGTACTGGGATTACAGGTGTGCACCACCACACCCAGCTCCCAAGAACTGGATTTAATCTTGGCCTGGTTCTTTATCTTTTCATTTAACCAGTGCTTATTAAATACCCACAACCTCTCAGCAAGTATTTATTCATCTTTTGCTGAGAAGTGTGTATGGTGTGTGTGTGTGTGTGTGTGTGTGTGTGTGTGTGTGTGTGTGTGTCTGGGAATTGAGCCCAGGGACATTCTAACTCTGAGCTACACCCCAAGCCTTTTTTTTTGGAAACAAGGTCTCGCTAGGTTGCTGAAAGCCTCACTACATTGCTCAAACCTCTGATCTTCCTGTCTCAGCCTCTCAAGTACTGGGATTATAGGTGTGCACCATCACACCTGGCTCTGAGAAATATTTTTAGGGTGAAGGAAATGATTTCCTCATTCTCTATGTTATTTCCCTTCACTCCCCCTATCATCCAACACAGCCTCTGGGCCAGGCCCTATTCCCTGGAGTTAAAGAGATTAATAAGACTAAGGCTTTGTCCTTCAGAACTTCATAGCCTAATGCTGCCTCTGCTTTTCTCTCTCCTCTCTCCCAGGCTACTGGAATCCATGATCCCTATCAAGATGGTCAACTTCCCCCAGGTGAATAGGGGGTGGCACGTTTGGAGAGCCAGGGGAGGCACCAGGGTAGAGGGTGGGGCCGCCAAGCCTGTGAAGGCATAAAGAAAAGAGACATAACACCCTCCAACCTGAATGAGTGGGTATATTGACAGAAAATCGCCGGTGAACTCTACGGACCTCTCATGCTGGTCTTCACCCTGGTTGCCATCCTCCTTCATGGGATGAAGACATCTGACACCATTATCGTAAGCAGGACAGAGGACTGGGGGAGGGGGACTGAAGTAGATTGAAAGCCTCCTAAGGACACGATGTTGGAGTGAGCTCCTACAGAAGGCCTTGGGTGAGGCTGAGGCTAGAAGCCTTCCAGGACTAAGCAGAACTTCCCCTACAGCGGGAGGGCACCCTAATGGGCACAGCCATTGGCACCTGCTTTGGCTACTGGCTGGGCGTCTCGTCCTTCATCTACTTCCTGGCTTACCTGTGCAATGCCCAGATCACCATGCTGCAGATGCTGGCGCTGCTGGTAAGGAGCCAGGCACCGTGGTGGGCAGGGTGATCTTTAAAAGAGTAGCCAGGCCTTGCTCTGCATCTGTGGGGGGGGGGGCAGGCCAATGGACCATTTATTTCCCAACGTCCCCCTGAGGCCAGAGGCTCCCCCGCTGAGTGGTTTTCCTTTCCTCCGTCCTCCTTCCCAGGGCTATGGTCTCTTCGGTCACTGCATCGTCTTGTTCATCACCTATAACATCCACCTTCATGCCCTCTTCTACCTCTTCTGGCTGCTGGTGGGGGGGCTGTCCACCCTTCGTATGGTAAGCTGAGCAAGAGGTTTCTGTGGGCGGCTGTCCCCCAGGGAGTTGGGGAAGGCAGCCCAAGCTGCACACCCACAGAGGGCTCTAAATGGGAAGGGAGGACCGACACACTGATCTGCCCTGGGTGGGGGTATCTTCCCCCACCCCTCCCTTTGAAACCATGCCCCCTGAGCTGTATTCCTGTGGCCCTAGGTGGCAGTGCTGGTGTCACGTACAGTGGGACCCACCCAGCGGCTGCTCCTCTGTGGCACCCTGGCCGCCCTGCACATGCTCTTCCTGCTCTATCTGCATTTTGCCTACCACAAGGTGGTAGAGGGTAAGTGACAGGAGGGCCTGCCTGACGGAGAGGGGCAGGACACTGCCTTGTGGGGAGGGGCTGCATGAGACAGCGCTCACTCACCTTCCGTCCTCCTCCTTTCAGGGATCCTGGACACACTGGAGGGCCCCAACATCCCACCCATGCAGAGAGTCCCCAGGGACGTCCCTGCTGTGCTGCCTGCGGCCAGGCTTCCCACCACTGTGCTCAATGCCACAGCCAAGGCTGTTGCGGTGACCCTGCAGTCACACTGACTCCACCTGACATGCCTGGCCAGCTCTGTCTCCCCAGCTGCGGAGCAGAGGAAGATTAAAGGACAGTACTGATGACATGTGTCTCTTTGATGGGGTCTGCAGCTGCCACTGAGCTATAGCTGCTTAAGCACCTCCTTGATGCCTGTTGGGGCTGCTGAAGGGCACAAGGCCAGGAACTCCTGGCCAGGACTGCAAGGCCCTGCAGCCAGTGCAGAAAGTGGGTCAGCTCCTCTGAGGCCCCCTTACCACCTACCCCTTCCTTCCCCTCCACCCACCCTCTCCCTCCGTCTTGCTAAATATAGACGTGGTAATTAAAATATTGAAGTCTAGAACTGCAGCTCCTGTTCCAGTGGTCCTCCCTATCGCCCTTCTTCCTATACACAGTTCTGTTCTGTCAGCAGCGATTACCCATTCCCTTCAGGATACCCTCACCCAGGAAGGATGAAGGTGGGACAGGCCACTCTTCTTAGCAGTGACTGTTCATGGACCCTGCCTGTGAGGGCAGGGGATACCTGACCACAGAGTGGCAGGGAGGCCTCAAGCATGGGCTCAGCACAAGCAATGACAGACAAAAATGTCCAGACTAAACCTCAAGTCATTTCAAGGACTTTCTGTACCTGGGGCAGTGTGGCACTAATTTTACTGTGGAGCCAAACTTGGCTTTTCCTTGGTTTGGGGTTTTTTGTTTTTGTTTTTGTTTTTGTACTGGGGATTGAACTCAGGGGCATTCTACCTCTGAGCTACACCCGTATTTTATTTTTATTTTGAAACAGGGTCTCACTAGGTTAATGAGAGTCTCACTACTTGCTGAGGCTGTCCTCGAACCTGGGATCCTGTCTGAGCCTCCCAAGTACTGGGATTACAAGCTTGTGCCACTATGCCTGGCTTACCTGGTTTTACAGAGCCAGCCCCCTTCAGTTTTCTCTGACTTCTTCAAGAGTACTGTAAAAGCAACCACCACCCCTAGCACAGCGCCATCCATCCCCACCACATCTTTAATCTGCTCCTAAGTTGTTAATTCAGATGTTCAGTAGGGGGAGAAGCGCCTTTGACTTCACTACCCTTAATATATTAGGAAACCTGGATCATCTTTCCGTCGTAATAAAGGGACTGCCGAGGTGTCCTTCATTTGCCCTGTGTAACACAAGGCCCCCATCGCCATCTCCAGTGGACAAACTTCTAGCTGCACTGTGCCCCGGCCCGCTTTACACGGCCCCCACCTCACCACTCCCGGTCCCTGATCCGGGCACCCCCCTCATTTTGACCACCTCATTCTCACAGACGCTGCGACGACTACAAGACATCAGCCGCGTTTTGCTCCGCAGCAGCCGGGGCGGGGTGGCAGCAGGCCTCTGCAGCACCCCAGGGGCTGTTCGGGCGCCCTTGTCCGGCTGGCCGACGCCCCTCGCCCTCTGCGAGGCCGCCATATTGGCGAGGAGCAGGCTGGGGAAGTCCTCGCGGGCCGGAATCCCCACGCACACGCGCCGCGCGTCACGGGGCCAGGGGCGGGGCGCGCCACGGATTAAAGGGCCTGGGGACTTACAAACGGGAGAGGGGAGTGTCCGGGATCTTGGCGGTCACCGTGGGTCTAGACCTGAGAGGAGAATGACGGGAGAGTGAGCAAAAGCAGCGGTGACAGCGCCAAACGCCATCGCCACGCGCCGCGCCTCCGTCCGCCTCGCCCGGCCTCGGCCTCGGCCTCTGCCCTCCCTCTCCCTGCCGCGGCCCCTGTCACCGCGAGCAGCCCGGCCCTCGGGCGCGCGGAGCCGCGTGCGCGGCGTGGCCCGGCCGGCAGGGGGCGGGGCGAGCCCGGTGACGCGGCCGTTGCCATGGGAACCCGCCGCCCGCTCGGGCGCAGGAGCTGAAGCCCGGCTGCCGCCGCCGGCTTCGGGCTCTCGCTGCTAGTGGTGCGGCGGGGCTCCCGGGCGGCCGGGGCCCGGGCGGGGGAGAAGGAGGGCGCGGGGGCGGCCTGGGAGCCGGCACCGTCCCGCACGTCCTGAGCCGACGACGCGGAGCCGCGAGGGACCAGGACCAGCACGGGCAGCACCTGCCCGGCCCCCGGACCCGGACCCCCGCCCCGACGCCGACAGCACGGTCCGCCCCCGCCCCAGCGCCGCTCGGTCTCAGCCCGGCCCGCCCCGGACCCGGCGCGTTTCTCCGCCGCCGCCGCCGCCGCAGCCTCTGCCCCAGCCGCCGCCGCCGCCGCCGCCACCGCGGCCTCTGCCTCCGCCGCTGCCGCCGCCGCCCCCGCCCCGTCCGCGACCCCAGCCAGGGCCCCGGCCCCGGCCCCGGCCCCGGCCCCGCCCCCGGCCCGGCCAGCCTCCGCCCGGGCCCCGGCCCCGGCGGCCCAGCCGCTGCTACGATGCTGCCCAGTTCCATCCAGATTTCCGGGGAGCCGCTGTCAGGCGCCGAGGTGCGGGACATCTGCCGCGGCCTGCGCGACAACGCCGTGCGCCTGCTCTCACTGCGCGGCTGCCGCCTCTGCGACCGCGACTTCGGCCGCATCTGCCGGGCCCTGGCCGGGGCCACGTCCCTAGCGCAGCTCAACCTTAACCTAGGTGTCGTGTCCAGCCCCAGCCGCATCAAGCAGCTGGCGGAGGCGCTGCGGACCAACCGCTCCATCCAGTCCCTCTTGTGAGTGCGCCCCCTCGCAAGGGGGTCCCGGGCACTGCACCCCTCCACGCACTCCTCCGGCCATCCCCTCTTCCTCCTCCACACACCTAGTACCTTTACAACCCTAGGCTCCTCATCCCTCTGCCCCTGCCTTACTCACACCCTCCCAGCACCTGTCTTATCTCTGGACTTCCCACGTACCACCCTACACGAAATGGGATTCCCATCCCTTCCTGGCAAAGCATGTCACACCTCCCCACCCATATCATCACCCACTTTTACTTCGCGGGAGCAGCCCCTCAGTTCCTAAGAAGGACTACCCGGTGGAGACTAGAGGCCTGCCTTTAAAATTCTGCCCCCGAAGAATTCCAATCCCCCACCTACATACTGCTTCTCTGCCCCTCCCTTGTACAATGTCCTGAATCCTGGTCTGCCCCAGAAAAGAAACCAAATTTCTCTTCCTTCTGCATTTCTGAGAATCTAGAATTTTCATTCTTCCTTCCCAGGCCTGTCTCAGGGGAGGTGCCCTTTGCTGAATTGATAAGGCTGATGACTACAGTAACTCTGCTCTCTCCCTCACCCCCAGCCTGCACGGGAGCCCGCTGACAGATGCGGGGCTGGCTTTGCTGAACCCAGCCCTGGCCCTCCACCCTGCCCTCGTGGCTCTCGACCTGGGGGACTGCATGCTGGGTGATGAAGCCATCAACCTCATCTGTGGCCTCCTACCTCCAGACGGGGCCAAGTCTGGTGAGCAGGGCTCTGTTGAGCAGGGCTGGCGTGGCCTTGATGAAAAGCTGTGCAGCATGCAGTGGGGAGGGGCTCTGGCCCTAGCGGGTGTGGGTGTGGGTGACCATGATGCCTTTTTACTCCTCTGGGGAAGGGGGAGGCCTGGGAACTGAGCAGGGTGGCATCTCTGGGATCCAAGCTGGGCCAGGAAGGGGAGGCATGGGTCCTCAATGGCCTTGGAGCTCTGTGGCTGGGGTGGAGTAGGTCTCAGACACTAGGGATACCCCAGAAACACGGAGTGGGGAAGGAGCTGGAGGAGAGTCTGATCCTCCCCACTCTGACTTCTCACTGTGATGCTGCCCAGGCTTGAAGGAGCTGACGCTGAGCGCCAACCCTGGCATCACCCCTAAGGGCTGGAGCCGCCTCGCCATTGCTGTGGCCCACAGCTCCCAAGTCCGCGTGCTCAATCTGGACTACAACCCCCTGGGTAAGACTTAAGACCCCCTTCAGTTCTCACTGCTCCATGCAGTATTCAAGAACCTGACCATTGGTTGCCGTGGTAACCCCCACACTGGGGGAGGGAAGAGGAATGAGAACCCCCAGGGGTCTAGGTGGTAAGAGAAGAGCCACCCTGTGTGGAGCACCGAATGTCCAACAGGTAGATCAAAGCATCAGTCGGCACCCCTGGGCCTAACTTGCTTTCTCTCTCCACTCACTAATCACAGTGCTCCCCTCCCTCCTCCCTCCTGGCCACCCAGCAATTGTCAGGTCTCCTGGCCAGGGGCTGGGGCCTAAGGTCATTAGGAAGATGGGGAAGCTGAGCAGGGTTAACAGTCCTGTGTGTGAACACAGGCGAATGCATGTCTGTGTGCTGTCTCCCCAGGTGACCATGTGGCAGGGATGCTGGCTGTAGCTGTGGCCTCCAGCCGCACCCTGGAGGTCCTAGACTTGGAGGGCACAGGGCTCACCAACCAGTCAGCTCAGGTGAGACGTCATCATGTTTGGGGGGCGGGGTGGAAGTGTCTGTGGACATAGGTAAGGGGTGGCAGGTAGGGTCCGAGGACTTGCCTTATCTATGGTCATCCTTTTCATACCCTTCCCATCCCAGACCCTGCTGGACATGGTAGAAAATTACCCCACCGCTTTGCGGAGCCTGGTGTTGGCTGAGAACAGCATTAGCCCAGAGCTGCAGCAGCAGATCTGTGACCTCCTCTCTGAGGGGGAGGAGGAAGAGGAGGTGGCAGGAGGGACTGGCGACACCCAGGAATGGGAAAGAGGGCGGGAGCCTGCTGTCCACCGGAAGGGCAGCAGCTCCTGGAAGTGCCCCAGCGGTAAGAACCCAGAGTGTTGGTCCGATCCAGTTCTGGAATTCAGGGCAAGGAAGAGTGGGTGGGGACAACATAGGCCATCTCTCGTCTATTTGCAGTCCCCACTGAGGAACAAGTGGTGTTCTGAGCACCCCTCTGCCCTTCCACAGATCCCAGCTCTCAGATGGTGCTAATGACGTCAGGACTAGGGGACAGTCTGTTGGCTGAAACCGAGATGTGACTCTCCACTTGGGCTTCTGCACATCATTATTTTGCCTGTGTCCCCCAGCACCTTCCCCCAGATGCCAGGGAAAGGCCCTGGAGCTTGGGAGGGGGAGGGCTTGCCTGGGGCTCTGGTAGCTCCTGGCAGTGTGGTGGGAGGCTCTGGAAGCTGTGACTGGGCAACCACGTGGGGGGACACTTGAACCCAGGGCAACGCCTCTGGACTTGTTGGCAGCTCTGGCTGCAACCCGCTGGCTCGGAAGAGATTTTATAAACTCCACAACCTGGCGTGTGGCTGTGGTCACTGGGGGCTGGCTCAGGGGAGGAACTGGAACTACCACTAAGCACCACTAGGGAGCAGTATCGCCCCACAGCCCAAGCTCCTGGCAGCATGCTCTCCTCCCAAATCTCTCTCACAGGCCTGGCCTAGGTCTAGGACCTGGGGTTCTGGGGTGACATATCACACAAGCGGCAAAGCACCTACTTCCAGAGTTGGGCTGGACTGAACCCCACCTCTGAGGGGAGACTCGGGACCCCACTAAGGCCCCTCTCCTGCTGCCTGATATTCTGTGTGCAGAGAAGACCCAGGCAGAGTAGGGAGGCAGAGTAGGGGAAGGGGGAGTCACTGGAAAAGACTAGGAAAAAACCAGGTCTGGAAATATTCAAGAATGGGGAGAAGAGTGGGAGAGGGAAGGTCATTAAGGCAAATTAGGCCATACCAGTAAAATAGTTTTATTTGCTTTTAAAATAGTCATCAATGTGAAGTTTCCCAAAGCTGGGAGTAACAGTCTAGAGCCGAGGTTAAGAAGGAGGCCAGGCCTCACCCAGAGCCCAGCCTGAGGCCCCTGAAGCCCACCCCCCTTCCAGAGGGGAGAGGAGACAGCTGAGGGAAGCCCTGAGTCAGTCCACTCCCTTGTCCCTGGGGCCGGCTGGGCCAGGCCCCAAGAGGGCAGCAGCTCGTGCAGAGGAAAACAGAAATTAGACGTTAATAACCCCAGTGATATCCCCCCACCCCCCCCAAAAAAACCTCATGGATATGAAAGGAGGGTGGAAGATGAACACTGATAAGCCCTTCAGCTCCCCAGAACAGCCCAACCTGCCTTGGCTGACTGGAGGAAAGGGCTTGAGCCCCAATTGCATGTTACCTTTGGAAAATAAATATTCCAAAAAGAAAAGGAAAAAAATCATGAATGAGGCAAGCTGATACCAATCGGTGTCAATGCAGCTGAAAGGCCTGGCGCAGCCTCTCACTCATACAGGGAACAGAGCTGTGCAGGTCTGGGAGGACAGAGTTCAAGGGCCCAGGCCTTCTAGAAGCCCAGTGCGGCAGCAGCAAGAAGGCAAGCGGGGCCTAGCTGAGCAGTGTGCCCTGCTCCTGGGCCTGGGTCAGGCTGTCCTTGCGATGCAGGTGGTGCACCCCCATCCTCTTAGGGCTGCGCTGGGGGCGGCTGGAGCTGGGGAGTGGCCAGGCCCTGCCCTCAGAGTGGGAAGTACCAGACCCCTCCTCTGCGCCTCTATCACCAGGCAGCAAGCTCTGGCACTCCTCCTCAGGGCTGACGGGCAGGTTCAGCTCTTCCTCTTCTTCTTCCCTGGGAAAGCCAGAGTCAGGTTCTGTTGGCAGCAAAAGCCCACTTTCATCAGGTGGGGAAGAAGGTGCTAGAACCACCTCATCTCTGTCAGCGGGGCTAAGGGGAAAATGGCGCTCCAGCTCGGGGAGCACATCGCGTCCGAAGGCCGTGCGCTGGACCACGGCAGCAGGTGGTGGAGTGCGGTCCACGAATGCCCGCTGCCAGCTGGCCAGTAGGTCCTCTTCAGAGCTGGCCGAGCTGGCGGGGGCACTGAGTGGTGGGGGGGCTGCGCTGGGCTGGTGGTGGGGAGAGGCCTGGGTCGAGGCAGGGCTGCTGGGCACGGGGCTGGGGCGGGCCCGCTCACTGCCTTCCTCCACCAGACTCAGGGAAATGGCCTGGCGGGTGGCATAGGTGCAGTTGGGCAGGGGGCTGTTGCGAGGGATGCGAACCTTATCCTCAGAGAATTCTATTACCTTGCGGCCAGGATACAGTGGGTGTGGTGGAGATGGGGTAGGGTACGGGCTCAGCTTCTCAAAGGCTGGCAGGGGCAGCTCCTCCTCTGGGGAGCCCCCTGCCGTACCCAGAGAGTGGCACTCCCCATTGGGTTGGGGGGTGGGACTGCCAGGGACCGGGGGGCTTGCTGGGTCACCAGGAACACCCCCACTCATGTCCACATGCACAAACACATCCTCAGCCAAGGGGCGCCCAGCACTGCCTGACTGGGCTGAATTGAGCAGCAAGGACTCTGGCTTCTCCAACACCCGGGCGATGACTGAGGTGGGAACCACCGCCCCTGGGGCCAGGCTGGGAGCAGGGCCTGGGCTGGCAGCCTTTTGACCACTGTGCAGATGTTTCTGAACCATGTCCTGTAGCTCACAAGGCAGCTGGGATAAAGGAGCGGGAGAAGGAAGAGAGACATGAATGATCCCAGCTAAAGACAGCTTGACTCATGGTGAAAATAATGGCTGCCACACAGTACCACTGCATGCTCAACACTTACGCTTTCTCCTGCATAACCTCATTTCACAGACAGACAGGCTCAGTAGAGGTAAAATAACTTGATGCTTTTCATTAACACTGTCAGGATTTGAAACCACATCTACTGCTGAGGCCCGTGCACTCTCAAACTTCTATCTCCCCCACCTCGGTGCGGCTTCTCCCCAAACCAAGTTTGAAGAATCTGTACTGACCAGCAGCCCTAGAAATACCACTACTTTTGCAGGTTGCATCACGCCTGGGCCTGAGGCTCTTGGGTCTAGAGTTTGCCCTCTGGGGTAATGGGATCATATAGGCCTAATCCGTTCTCATGGCCAACAGCTCTGGCCACCCCCTCCTTCCTGCACAGGAGCCTCAAACTGAGCCCCCATCTTATTACAAAAATCCCCACAGGGTACTCCAGCACCATGGCCCTTGACAGCACCAGGATACCAGCACAGCTGACTGGCCTAAGGGCAACATGGAGGCAAGAGGAAGGCAGAGTGGAAAGGGGGAATAAAAGGCAGGAGGACGGAGAGAGGCCCCGAAAGGCTAGAATGGTGCTGCCCGGTGAGGGGTGGGCTCTACTCACATCGGCAAACTTGTGGTTCCGGAAGTGGGACTTGTTACACTTGAGGAGCTGCACGGCCAGGTTGCAATCCAGCCGGTACCGCTCCTGCAGACACAGACCTGCTTTAGAGCCCAGCCCATCTCGAGACACCAAGGGAGCCGGGCTGGGCCGGGCCAGAGCTGGCTGGTGGGGAGGCTCTGAGCAGGTGACGCGCACATACGTTGAGCTCCTCCAGCTTGTTGATGGTGTTCTTGGCGTCCAGCAGCTTGTTGGTCAGTTCCACGATCTCCCAGTCCAGTGTCTTCTTATCCATCTCAGCCTTCTTGATCTGAAGCACAGACTTGTGGTAAACCCAGCCCAGCCCCCAATTGGTCCTTCCTCCCCCTGCTTCCTCCCAGCCCAGAGACACAAGGCCACAGGTGCTAGGGCAGCCAAGGCGGACAGAGCAGAGACAAATGACGGACAGACAGAAGGAGACTGGGCACCTCTCCTGCAATCTGGGATGGCGGTGGGTGGGCTTTCTGAGCATGACTACTGCTATGTGGTGCCAGGACAGAGCAGTCTTTAGAGCTGTCCGTTGTTTGAGGGAGACTGAGGGGCTCTAGGCACCAGGCAAGGCAGTGGGTACCTCAGAGGCAGTAACTGCAGCCAGGGCACTAAGGCCTGTGTGTGCAGCTATTTCCAGGATAAGGCAGGGGGCAGAGGAGGGAGGACTAGGTGGCAGACAGTAGGCCTGTGAGGCTATCTGGTTGGGCAGGGAAGGAGCTGTAGCCTTCTGATTTTCAGCTCATGGACTACATCTATAGCCTTGCCTCCTGTGAGATGGCCTGGGCTTGCTGCCACCACAGCCAAGAAGCTGTAAGTATTCTGCGGTGACACCAGTCAGTGCCACGGCCAGAACCAAGAGCAAGAGCCCCAGCCCTCTCCCAGGAGGGACGCGCTGACTATTCAATAAGCCTCACACGGAGAGAAAAGGAGCAGGTGTACTCTGGGGCAGAAGGAAACGGCCAGGGCAAGGGAGAAAACACACAAACTCAGACGCAACTGCAAAAATCCAGGTGTGGCTAAGAGAGGCCTGAGAGGAGAGGACGGCGGCAACGGTGGCAGCATGAGGGGGAGACGAGGAGAGAAGAGAAACAGTGTGAGCATTAAGACAGTCCCAACTTGCATAGCACACTGCGGTCCCCTCCCCACCACTGCCCTGCCCCAGGCCCTCCCCCAATCCCAGGGCAGAATGGCCTTCCCCTAGCAAGTCCTGGCCCCCTGCTATGCTGCGAGCACAGTGACAGCCAAATTGCCCTCCCAGACACATTACCAGCGTGTGCAGTTTGTCCTCCAGCTCCTGGTTGGTCCGCTGGGAAGCCGTATAGCTGTTCTGCAGCCTACAGAGGGATACGAGGCAGCCCCTCTCAAGATCCTACGCTTCAGGCCCTGTTTAGCTCCCCCTCCACATGGGATCGTGGGCAATTTCCTAGAACTTCTCCCAGAACATCAGTTTTCTAATCAGAATCAGGTGACCTCTGAGATCTCTTCCAGCTAACCTCCTATGAATAAGAAGATGCTTGTGTGTGCCTGGCCCCTCATTCACACCTGCGGAACTTGTCTTTAAACTTGTCCAGCTCCTCGCGGCTCTGGCCTAGCTCCAGCTCCAGGCAGTCTTGCCCAATTTCCAGCTCACGCTCCAGGGCCTCAGTGCGTCTGGTGGCTGAGGCCAGGCGTCGGCGAAGCTCTTCATTCTCCTGCTGCAAGAGCCTGAGGCAGGGGAGGTGCAGAGGGGCATCAGAGAGACAAGGGCAAGCCCTGGAGCTCCAGCCCGGGCTCAGGAAAGGAGAAGGAAGACATGAGGACAGGCTACTGGGGCAGTGGGATTCCTGGAGCCTCAGCCTGAAACTGGGTTGGCAAGTTCCACAGGCCTACTGGAACACAGTGGCCTGGGTTGGAGGTTGAGGGAGGCAGAAGGGATGGCAGGGGACAGTCCATCCTCCCCCCACTATTGCAGAAGAATAACAGGACAGAATTGGAGGGGGCACAGGTCCCAACCTATCTCTGGTTACCACCCAAGCCAGCCGGCCACAAAATCCCCCAGCTCCAGTTTCCCCACTATACAATCAGGCTTCTCCATTATTAATCCCTTGGAAATCCAGCCCGGCGCTGCCCTCTTCCCCAGAGGCCTCACATGGCTGTCAGAGCTTCAGGGAGGCAGCTGGCAGGGGAGGATCACTCTGTTCTCCCTGGAGCCAGGAGCCGGGGAAGGGCTCCATGCAAGAGTAGGCCCCTCAGAGCCGTCCACCTCCTCATTCCAGGCTCTCTTAGAACCCAAGGAACAACAAAACCCCTTTTCTCCAGTAAGAACTGACACATCCACAACACTGAGCCTCCTCCCAGAGTGCCTAAAACACCCCATCCCAAACGTTACCTCCACCTGTCCCAAGGAAAAGCCCAACTGCACCAATAGCCTATGTACCTGGAGCTATGAGGGAGATAGTGAAGGCAGGGCAGGATCATGGGTGGCAGATACTCACTTCATCCTCTCCGCATCAGTCAGGGGCTCCTGAGCAAAAAAAGAACGTAAGCTTGAGGCTCAGCTCTGGACCTCCCCCCTGCAAACAGCCCTGGAAAGGGCCATGTCTGAAGCTCAAAGATCCTCAGAGCAGAGAGAGCTGCAAGGGCCCTCTAGAGATGGATGTGATCCAGTAATGCCCAGACAGGCCTAGATTATCCTCTCCTGTGCCCGCCATTAGATTCCAGAAGGCCTTGCAACCTTCACCCTTAATCCTAAAGCCATTTGCTCCTGGTACCCATGCTACCTCTCCCCGGGAGGGAGCCTCTCACTGTCCACTGGGCTCTTCATGGGCCCACACAGGCATGGCAGGACCTTCCAGAGAAGTGAGAAAGCCAGGCCAAACTACAGAAGATCTGACAAGGCCCTCTCAGTCCCCTGGGGGAGACAAGGGCAGGATCAGGATCCTGGAGGCTCAGGAGAAACCAGTGTATGGGTGAAGGAGAACCTGTGGGCTAATGCTGACTGAGAGGAGTGAAGCGCCCTGCCTTGCTTTTAACCTCCTGCACATCTTCCCCAGCCCCTATGGTGCTCATGGCCCAAGAATCAGGACTCGGCCAACTACAAAGCAGAGCAGGCACATGCTATGTCCAGAGAGAAACGTCAAGGTCTACTTCAAATGGAGCTGACTGCTTCAGAACTGTAGTCATAGGCAGGGCTCTGAGGTAGGCGGCCCACAGCATGGTCTTTGGAGCCATCTACAACTGGATTTGACCTTGTTCTACCACATGCTGATTATATGACCTTAACTTTGCTAAACCTTAATTCCCTCATCTATAAGACTAGGGAAGCCAGGTGTGGTGGCACAAGCCTGTAATCCCAGTACTTGGGAGGCTGAAACAGGAAGATCACAGGTTCTAGGCCAGCCTCAGTAATTGAGCAAGACCCTCAACAACTTAGTGAGACCCTGTTTCAAAATAAAAAAATAAAAAGGGCTATAGCTCAGAGGTTCAATTCCCATTACCAAAAAAAAAAAAAATAGGGAAATGCCCACCAGACAGCACCTAGAATACCAGCTGGCATTTTTATCTAATGTTCCCTGTATTGAAAGGGATGAATCATGGCATTTCTTTCTGAATCTGTCCAAAATGGGCTTTGATACCCCTGATGCTCAGCATCCGCTGACTGTCTTTCAATTCTCTAAGTGGGCTCCATGCACTGCAACAGTGTGGAGGCCAGGCAGCAAGGTGAGTGAACCACGACACGTGTCTCCTCCTGTTAGTGAGCTTAACCAGAGAGGAAAGCCCATCTGGAGTACGTTTTACAGTTGACTGGGGGCCCCCTAAGAGCAGAGCCGGGACCGAACACAGTCCCGAGCAAGGAGAACATATTTAACACGTGTCAGCCAAACAAACCGTGAAGCTGGAGGAAGGGTCAGGCTCCTGGGGACAATGAGGAGCAGGTGCTCTTGTGGGAAGCAGCTGGAGCCCTGCCTCTTTGTGTGGGGGGGCGGGGGGTACTGGGGATTGAACGCAGGGGCGTTCTACCACCAAGCTACACCCCAGCCCTTTTTTATCTTTTGTTTTGAAACAGGGTCTCGCTAGGTTGCTGAGGTTGGTCTCAAACCTGAGATCCTCCCGTCTTAGCCTCCCAAGTACTGGGATCATAGGCATGTGCCACCACACCCAACAAGCCCTGCCTTCTTACAGCCCCATAGGGGCACGGGTTGGATGGCTCTTCTCCAGAGTCCCAGTCTCCGGCAGGTCAGGACCCCACGGTCTGGCGGGCTGCCTCGTGCAGAGAGAACAATGCTGTATAGGATCGCTCTTGCTGAGCTATGAAGACTCTGGGGTTCCCTGACACACTTACAGGTGGTCCTCCCTGAGCCTACACCACTGCAGCTAGGAGACCCCAGGCCTGTATCAGCAATGCCACACTATCACCCCCACTCAGAGGACCCGCAGCTTGGACTACAGAAGTCAGCCAGACATCCAGCCTCAGGGGCCTGTTTGTGTCAGGCAGGACTGGGGTACCAGTCTTGCTGACCTCCTGCTCAAGCCGGGACCCAGGAACTTCCAGCCGTAGCTCCCGATGCTCCGGTGGCGCCTTGCGGTAGGGTTTCTTGGCAGGGGCTGCACTGGTCATTCTGGGAAGTATGGGTTCCTCCACCTGCTGAGAGGAAGCCAGGAAGAAAGAAGCTCAAAGATGTGGTGAAGAGTCCTTTGGACTGAGAGGGGGGGAAAGGATGATCAAAGGGGACATATAAAGGACCAAATGGGCACACAGACCTAGGCCCTGTGGGGGTCATGCCTTTGCTGTGCCGGCCCCCATGAGTCAGGGCGGGGCTGGAGGGTGGGGCCTGGGCCCAATGGGGAACAGAGGGCAGGAAAAGCCTGCTCTTAGAGGAGCTCAGGGGGCCTCTAGAGGCTCAGAAGGCCGCAAGGGAAGACAGCTGTTTCCTCAACTCTGCACTGGGGGCAAGAGCAGCACTAACTTCATATGGTTGTTGTGAAGGTCATGTAAGGTACTAAGAACAGTGCCCAGCACTTTAGAAATGCTCAATAAATGTTCACTTTTTAAAAAATCATAAAGGTTTGAGAGTTTTCACCCAACCCAGGCTCCTCGATGGGGGTCTCCAAGCTTGAGAGCTCCCTGGCTACTGCCATTCTCCTTTCACCAGCCTTCACCGCCTGCCCCTCACCTGCCAGCCTCCCCAGAAGACAGCCAAGTGGGGCACAGGCTCGTCAGGGACATACCGTCTGTTCGTCAGCAGCTTTCTCTGATCCGCCGTCCGGGAGTCAGCCCTCGGCTCTCCGCATCCCACGGCCCCTCCACTTCCTCTAGCCAAGAGCTCCTGAAACCAGAGAAGGGAAGAAAGTGGAAACCAGGTGTTAGCCGCCTGTCTGTCAGTGCCACAGGCCAGCCTGCCGGCCTGCCCAGTCCGGGCCCTGGAAGGCCCCTCAGGGAAGCCAGGCAGGGAGGTCACGGAACAGCAGGTCTGAGGGGAATCGGTAGAGGCGGGAAATGACTGAGGTACTAGGTTCCTGGCCTTTCTCCAGAGACACACGTGTCCGTGTACAAGTTCATGGGCTCAGCCTACCACATGCCCAACTCTGGACTAGATCCTGCTTCTGCTCTGTCCCTATTCCCACCTCATATCTGTCCCGTTCATGTTCCAGGCCTCTCAGAGTCTGGAAACAAGAGATCTGAGGAACACAGGTTCCAACTGACACCACCAGGAAAAAGCTTAGTAGAGATGCAAGAGATGGGCAGAGAAGATGCTGGAAAGGGAGCTCCTGGCAATGTTCCCACAAGGAGCCCAAAGACCATATCTGTGTAATGATGGCAGCAGACTTGGCAATGAGAAGAGGTAGGTCCAAGAGAAAATCTGAAAGGCAGCAACTTAGAACAATGGTTCCCAACCAGAACAATTCTGCCCACCCTTCTCCCCTGGGGACATCTGGCAAATATCTGGAGACATTAGTTGTCAAAAGCTGGAGGAGCCGGGCGTGGTGGCGCATGCTTGTAATCCCAGTACTTGGGAGGCTGAGACCAGAAGATCCGGGTTCGCAGCCAGCCTCAGCTACTTAGTGAGGCCCTCCGCAACTTAGTGAGAACCTGTTTCAAACTAAAGAATAAAAAATAGGGCTGGGGGTGTAGCTCGGAGGTAGAACGCCCCTGGGTTCAATCCCCGGTACTGCAAAAAAAAAAAAAAAAAAAAAAAAACCTGGAGGAAGGGGTGCTACTGGCATTTAGTGGGTAGAAGCCAGGGATGTTGCTATTCACCCTACTATGCCCAGGACAGTCCCAAAACAAAGCATTATCAACGCAAACGGCCACTAGTGCCAAGGCTGAGGAAGAACTGTATACAAAGCCCAAGTGCGGGTGGAAGCCTCTATAAAGGCTGCTTGGCACGCTGCAGGGCCCTGGCCATGCATGCGCCTGCTCTACTGGGCCCAGTGAGCGGTGAGGTCCCCGCCAGGTTCTCGGGGTTCTGAGATCCACCCACAGCCCTCCCTGGCTCCCACATGTAATAAGCTGGGCTGCAGCGTGGGGGCAGCAGCTGCCACAGTGAAACATAGAGACGGTAACCTTAGGTGGCCTTCTGGGCATAAAAAAACAATCTCTTTCCACCCCCATCAACCTAAACAGAGCTGGGGGCAGAGGGAAGCCTTGCGGGCTAAAGCATGTGTTCCTACTGTCAGGACACGTCCTGGCCATGACTCCTGTCACATTCCAGCAGGGCCTGGGGTGGGGGCAGGGAGGGCGGGAAAACAGGAGTAGTCTTCTCTGTCTGGTCCCCGGCCTGGGGTTTTGGGGGAGCTGAGGCGTGGCAGCACAGGCATGAGCGGCCAGCCTCCACCCCTTTGACGGGAGGCAGAACGTGTCCCCACAGGGCATAAGCAGCATGCTCTGTCGGGCTGACTCCCTGCACAGGAATCCAGGCGGGCCTGAAAGGACGGTACATTCCTGGGTGTGGGGGAGCAAATAAGTCACAGCCACAAGTCCCCTGGAACAGCCCCTCCTGAGGGCCCCGGGGTTGGCTCCTGTGGCCTGAGGGAGAGGCCCAGAAAAGTCCCAAACCAGCTTGGGTACCTGGGCTCTGATACTTAGCGGGTGTATGTGTGAGGTCTGCATACTTGGAAAACAGGAAGGGGCCAGGGACCTGGGCACTGGTCTCTGCCTTCTCCCTTCTCTACGGAGAAACCACATCCCTATTTTCCTCCCTTTCCCTCCTTAGCTGAGGAACTCTCTGTAGGCCCCTTCTTCTATCCTCAGCTGCTGCTTTACTTTGCTATCCCGATTCCTGCCAAGGCCCACACTGTCCTCCAGGTTCCAGGACACTTGGGTGAGAGGCGGGTGGGCAGGTGGAGTGCGACATGCTCAGGAATCTGGTAAGTCTAGCATAAGCAGAGCGGCCTCACTGTGGGCCCCACATCCTGCAGCTCATTCCACCGTGCCCTGACCTTAAGTCCCAACTCCTGGGTCAAAAGGCACATATGAACTCTCAGGCCAAAAACGATGCGGCTTGCTGAGTGGGGAGAACAGTGCGGGTGTGGATGGCATGGGAACCCTGGGGTGGAGGTGGAGATCGCGGTTACTCTCCCAGCCAGAGCCTACTTTCTTTAAACACGTCAGTCACAGGGAGGGGAACGCTCCCAACCAAGGAAGCAGGAAGTAATGCCCACGGGAGAGACAATCCGCCAGGAAGCCTGTGGTGCACTCCAACCCAAGTCCACAAGGAAGATCCGTGCAACGCCCTGCCCTGTGTTCATAAACACAGAGTGTGCCAGGACACCAGGCCCTAGCTCCAACCCCTGAAATCTGCTAAGTGTCCCAGATCCAGCCCATGAGGGGCCCACAATTTCAGCACTGAACAAGACACCATGAGCCCAGCAGCCCACTCTTCGGGACTGGAGAACAGTCCCAGGGAGAAGTGAGAAGCAGCTAGACACAGGGGCCCCCAGAATGGGAGCGACAATGGAGGGTGAGTGGGAAGGCACTGGCACAGTCCCACCAGGGAGACTCAGCTACCAGATGTGGCCTCTTCTGGCGTCTCCTTCACCTAAGGTTTCCCAGCTTGCCTTGGAGTATTTCAACCCAAGGACTCCCACTTCTGCTAAGAAGAGGTCCCCAGGGAAAGTAGCTGGACAACTGAAAATGGGACACAGGCCACAAGGAGCCAGCTGCAACCAAGGGCGGCGGCCTCTGGGGCCTCGTGACCCCTGCTGGGTGCTGACCGGTCTTCTGGAAGAACCCCTCTCCCATCTGGGGCAGGTGCCTCAGGGTATGAGGCCACCAGATCGTGCTGGGCCTGTACCACAAGAAGAGCTGTGCCCGGGGAGAAGCGCTGGGGCCCTTCCAGATGGAAGCCCTGGCTGACCTGGCCTGGCCTGGGGCTCCTTGGGCTGGACCTGCTAGCACTGTTGAGGGAGACACCCGGAGCAGCAGCCACTCGGCCCCATCCCATGAAGGTGAAGTGGAAGGGAAAGGGACGCCCCTCAGCACCCCAACCCCACTAACTCCGCCTCCTTCCTCTGCACATAACACTCATTCCTCACTTACTCAAAATCAGTTCAGAGGAGACTGCCTCATATCTGCTGGGCCTGAGGCAGAGGCTGGGGGCGAGAGCTGCCTAAACGCCATGTTGCAATCTGCCAGGCACACAGGCCGCCTGTTGCCGCCTGCCCTGTGTTAAATACCTTCTCCCTGATTACAGCCCATGGGGCACGATTAGTTGCCTCCCGAGAACAAAGTCTACTTTCATTAGAAATGGGACTCAGCACACACAGAGAACCTGTGCTGTGAACCCACTGAACAGCTGAGCAGTGTAGACAGAGATAGACGCAAGGTACAACCTGCACCGGAAGTTGGCTCAACAGTGTCCTTTACTCAGAGGACAAAAAAGCGTGCAAAGCGTCACCCTAACTCGATGGGGCTTGGACCTGCCCCTTCGTGGGCACGTGCATGCGACCAGGGTTTCCACCGTGGCCAGAGACAGCTGCTGCTGGAGACCAAGGGAGATAAGAGAAACCTCTTGGGAATTCTGACTCTCTCCAAATCACTCTCCTTATTCCTCCTCCCAGAAAACACCCACAGGAGACAGCAGAAAAAAGGTTCAAGCCCAAGAGGCAAGGATGCCCTCCTACTTCCTTCTGCCCCATCCTTCCCAGAGTCTGCCCAAGGCCCAGTAAAGTGGAAGGTGCAGGAGAGGAAAGGAGGTCCACCCAGCTTCCTACCTGCTCAGAGGCCACCCCAACCCCCACCCCAGCCCACTGGCCCAAGGAGGAGACAGGCCTGAATCCATAATGAATGTGGCTCTGGCCTTTTTGGCCTTCACCCACCAAACATCTTTTCTAGCTTCCCCAGTTCTGCACAACTCCACTGACCCAGGATCAGCTACTGTGCCCCACATGGACAGACCATCTCCCTACTTGCAACATCACCAACACCCTCTTTAAGAAATTATGTCCCCGTCAGTATTGGGAGGCTGAGACAGGAGGATCATAGGTTCAAGGCCAGTCTCAGCAACTTAGCAAGGCCCTCTGCAACTTAGTGAGACCTTATTTCAAAAATTAAAAAATGCCGGGCGTGGTGGCGCACGCTTGTAATCCCAGTACTTTGGGAGGCGGAGACCGGAGGATCCGGGTTCACGGCCAGCCTCAGCTCGCTCTCTCTCTCTCTCTCTCCCTGTCTCTCTCTCACTCTCCTTAGTGAGGCCCTCCGCAACTTTGTGAGACCCGGTTTCAAAATAAAGTATAAAAAATAGGGCCGGGGGCGTAGCGCGGAGGTAGAACACCCCTGGGTTCAATCCC